>JAFBJR010000587.1:4119170-4175737 GCA_016785285.1 Brachirus orientalis
TTGATACAACTGTTGTATATTTGCTCCTGGTCTCTCTCTTCTGTCTCTCCCTCACCTCCCTCTTTTTCTTTCTCTTCCTCCTTTCTGTCCCCCACCTCTCCTCTGTCCCCCATTTTCCTCTCACCCCAACCGGTCGAGGCAGATGACCGCACATCTTTGAGTCTGGTTCTGTCAGAGATTTCTTCCTGTTAAAAGGGAGTTTTTTCTCTCCACTGATGTGTTTGCTCATTGTGTGAACTGTTGGGTTTCTTTTCTCTCTGTAATATTGTAAAGGTTTTGGCCTTACTATGTACAGTGCCTTGAGATAATGTCATGTTGTGATTTGGAGCTATACAAATTGAATTGAATTGAATTGAATTGAATTGAATTGAATTGAATTGAATTGAATTGAATTGAATTGAATTGAATTGAATTGAATTTTGTCTCCCTATAGATTGTGGTGAGACCTTCACTTCTCCTACAGGGTCCTTCAGTTCACCCAATTACCCCAGCAACTACCCAAATAACAGAGACTGTGTCTTTAAGATCATTCTGCAAGTCAACATACAGATAATGCTGAACTTCACCAACTTTGAGCTGGAGGGTTCCCCTCCAACGTGTGGGTTAGACTTTGTGGAGATCAGGTGAGGAAAGACTAACGGAGGAAGAGTTTGTTAGTTTATGGAGGAGGAGGAGTGTTATGTGACATTTTCAGCATCTGGGATCATGTTCTGCAAAGCAGAAACCAGACACAGGAAATGTTTTTCTTTCTTGATTCAGTATTGCTAATGACATGTTAAACCTCTCCCCTGTGTTCTTTAGGGATGGTGGTTATGAGACATCTCCCTTGATTGGTAAGTTTTGTGGCACCCAGAGGCCTCCAGTGCTAGTATCCCATAGCAACCGTCTTTGGGTTAGATTTCGCTCTGACTCTTCCGTCACACGTAGTGGATTCAGTGCCCACTGGGATGGATCACAGACTGGTGAGTGGCAAATTTTTTGTAAGGTTGCACTTTTTTGGGGCGAAGTGAGAATAAATTTGTCATAGCACTATCACAGACTTTAAGTACTTGTTGTTTAAAAAGTCTATGAAGGGTTATTTAAAAATGTACACATTTTAATAGATAATACTATCAGTTAAGGACAACAACACATGTGCACCTGCCCATTTGATTTAATTCTTTTTTTCCCAAGGCTGTGGAGGTAGGATGACCACTGCATCTGGGGGTTTTTCCTCTCCTAACTACCCTCTGCCCTACCATCCTAATTCTGAGTGCTACTGGAATGTCAGGACAAGCCAAGGCAGCCAGGTCCTCCTGTCTTTCTCTGATTTCCATCTGGAGTCCAGCAACAACCCCTGCCTTTATGATTACCTGGCTGTGAGTACTGTACCTTACAATGAGTGGCTGCTGAAACTCCACCTTTGAAGTGAGTTTTTACACACCAATTGTGTAAACAGTTTCCTCACTCCATTCTTTTATCATGAAATAACTGATTACATGATAACATAATTAATTCATTGGTTACCACTTTATCCTCCACATGAGGGTCACAGTGCCACTGGTGCCAATCCCAGCTTACATAAGCCAAAAGGCAGGGTACACCCTGGACAGGTCGCCAGTCCATTGCAGGGGCAACACAAAGACAAACTGACATTTATGGGCAATTTAGAGTGTTCACTTAACCTCTGCATGTTTTTGGAAATGTGCGAGGAAACTGGAGTAGACTGAAGCAAACCCAGGCACACACGGATAGAACATGCAAACACCGCACAGAAAGACCTGACGCAAACCAGCAACCTTCTTGCTGTGAGGCAAAGTGCTACCCATGTGCCCCAATCTGTGGCTGCCAAATCACATTGTATCTGAAAATGATCTTCATAAAACATATAAATATGAACTACTTAAAATTAAAATAATTTATTTGGTGTTTGACTTTGACTTTTTATTTTGGCTCATGTCTCATTGGTAACATGGAGGGAGCAGTGTTAATGACCAATACAGCAGCTAATCACCAGGGGGGCAATCCAGATGGTTGGCCTCCCTTTAGAGAGATGTTATGTTGTCCAGTCATGAGTAGATGTCATGTGATCTGTCCTCTTGTTTTCTGTACGATCCACCTCTCAATTCTTCCCAAGCTCCTCTCAGTCATCCAGATATGATATAGCTCTTGACAAACCAGTCAGTTACATGACAGTGGGTTGACACTTTCAGAAGTGGACAAACCTCATGTTTAGGTTGTTACATGTGAACCCATTATAATGCAACAGACCAATCATTGATGATATTTTATTATTTTTATCTTGTTTCATATTTGATAATTTGACCTGTGTGTGTTCAGGTATATGATGGTAACAGCAGCAGTACTCCACAGCTTGCAAAGCTTTGTGGTAATCAGCTGCCTAACACCATCAACTCCTCTGGAAATGAACTCTACATTAAACTACGCACTGACAGCAGCATCAGCACTGGAGGCTTCCTCGCATCATACACGACTAGTATGAAAATTATCCCTCTCTATCTCACACCTGGACACACTGACATACATACATCTAGACAGATTGATCAAATGTACAATCATGTTATATTTTAGTATATTATATTTGGTATTTGATAATAATAATAATAATAATAATGGCTTGTAAGATATATGAATAACAATATCACTTCATTTTGGCTATTTTTACTTTAAAAACAGGTACATTAAAGGATTAGTTCAGGTTAATACAAGGCTGATCAAGTCAAATCTCCATCAGCAAAGGTTTACTATATCTTAAAAATAATATCAGGGATTCTAGACCACAATCTGCAAGTATGCTTTATCATTAATGGATTTATTTGAAATAATCACTGTCATGTTTTTGTAGCCACTGAGCTGTTCTAACTGATGTTATAGTAAAGTGTTTTAGGTATACTTCAACTGTAGGTCTACTTTTACCAGAAGGTAAGAAGGATTATGACAATCAACTGTTGAAGCATGGCTGTGAGCCAGCAAAAATTCTGAACATTTCAACATGTAAACCTTTTTAAGGCGTAACCTATATTAAGTACATTTTATTAAAATTAAAAGTATCATCCTTAGTATATGTTCACTTTAAATTCAGGAAACCAAAAAAAATGCTTTGTGTTGCACTGTATATCTATGTATGGTTGTGTTTCTTTGCAGAATGCCGTAACATACTCATTTCAAGACAACATGCAGGAGTACTGGAGTCCCTGAACTTTCCCAACAACTATCCACATAACTCTCTGTGCAGCTGGACTATCCAGGGCAGTAGTGGAAACACCATCAACTACACCTTTACTGCTTTCCAGCTTGAAGTCTCCAACAACTGTATTTATGACTACATCAAGGTGCGTAGTATACTGTACATCACTCACAAACATGACACAATCATCCTGGTTCCCCTCCCATTCCATCCCAGTCTATTTTCATTCTTTCCTGTTGAACCTGTGACAACTATTCATATAGTTTGGTGTTCAATATGATGAATGTGAGAGAAAAAAAAACAAGAGGAAGTGATGAAGTGTTAAGCCATTTTGTGACCACTGGCTTTAAAAACTATATTAAAAAGTTTCTAAATGATACCACAGGAAATAACAATTATTTATATTTTAGAGAGAATATTCAGAGAGATGAGAGGTGGTTTCTCTGCTGAGTTTGATTTGAGGAAATTACAACTGTTGTATTTGTTTGAGTGTGTTGTTTGACTAGCATCCTCTAGTATACAGTATATCATTATGCTGACCACTAGTTGCCTATTTGGCCTTCTTGGGGACCATGGTGCTCCAGTAGGGGACGCCGTGCTCCTACTGGAAGACTTAAATGCACACGTCAGCAATGATGAAGATACCTGTAAGTGCGTGATTGGGAAGATTAGCCTCCCCGATCTCCCCGTGTTGTATTATTAATAAATTTCTTAGTTTTCTTAGTTTAGTTTGTCTCCAGTGAATACTATGTTCGACACAAGGATTCTCACCATTGTACATGGTATCAGAGCACCCTAGGCCGAAGGTCAATGATCGATTTCGTTATCATATCATCTGACCTGAGGCCATGTGTTTTGGACACTTGGGTAAAGAGAGGGGCAGAGCTGGCAACTGATCACCATCTGGTGGTGAATTGGGTTAGGTTGCAGGTGAAACCCCTGGACAGACCTGGTAAGCTCAACTGAGTAGTGTGGATAAGCTGGGTACATCTGGGGGTGACCCCTGTCCACAAGGACTTCAATTCACACTTCCAAAGGGGCTTTCTTTCGAACCTGGATAGTTAATGTTCAAAGCTTCCATTGATGAAGCTGCAGCTGTGTCCTGTGGTCACAGGGTCTTAGGCGCCGCAAGGGCCAGTAGCCCTCGAACACTGTGGTGGACATCAGTGGTCAGGGAAGCCATCTGAGAAGAAGGAGTCTTTTAGTGACATGTTGTCTCACCAGACTCCAGAGACAGTTTTTAGGTACCGACAGGCCCGAAGGACTGCAGCCGCAGCTGTAGGAGGAGTTTGATGAGGCCAGAAGGACTTTTGGGCTGAACCAAGGATCTTCTGGAAGACCGTCTGACAGCTCAGGAGGGGGAAATGGGGAACTGTCCAACCTGTGTACAGCACGGATGGAATACTGTTGACCTCAACTGGCGATAATAGGAAGTTGGAAAGAGCATGTTGGTGAACTTCTGAACCCCATTAAGCTACCCCCTATAACAGAGGCAGAGCTTGAGAATGATGGGGGAATCATTGTCAATTTCCCTGGCTGAAGTCACTGAAGTAAAGCCCCAGGGGTTGATGAGATACTTTCAGAAATACTGAGGGGGTATGGGAGTACAATCCCAGTACACATGTTCTTTGTGGATCTGGAGGTGTATGACCTGGTTCCCAGGGATGTTCTGTGGGAGATCCTGCAGAAGTATGGGGTGAAGGGGTCCCTTCCAATCCTTATATTCCTAAAGCAAGAACTGTGTGTATACTCAACAGTAAGTCCGACTTGTTCCCTGTGGGGGTTGGCCTCTGCCAGGGTTGTGCATTGTTCGAATCCTGTTTGTGATATTCATGGACAGGTTTTTGAGTCGCAGCCATAGTGAGTAAGGGTTACAGGTCAGAAGATTGCATGACTGCTTTTTTGTGGAGGATGTGGTCCTGATTTCATCAGCCTTAGAGCTACAGTGCTCGCTGGATTGGTTTACAACTGAGTGTGAAGTGGCAGGGATGATGATCAACACCTCTAAATCTGAGGCCATGGTTCTCAGTAGGAAATTTATGGATTGTCTACTCCAGGTAGGGAATGAGTCCTCGCTCCAATTGAAGGATCATGAGTGAGAGAACAATGGAGTGTGAGATTGACCGGAGAACTGGAGCAGCGGGTGCTATGTTGAATTCGCTGCATCGCACCATTGTGACGAAAAGGGAGCTGAGCCAGGAGGCAAAGCTCTTGATCTACTGGTCTTTTTTTTTTCTTATCCTCACCTATGGTCACGAATGATGGGTCACGACAGAAAAAATGAGATTGTGGGTTCAAGTGGGCGAAATAAGTTTTCTCCACAGGGTGGCTGGGGTCTTCCTTAGAGATATGGTGAAAAGCTCAGTCATCTGGGAGAGACTTGAAGTAGAGCCACTGCTCCTCTGCATGGAAAGGAGCTAGTTAAATTGGTTCAGGTTATCTGATACGGATGTCACCAGGGCGCCTTCCTAGGGAGGTGTTCCTTACATGTACAGTACGACTGGGAGAAGACTTCAGGCCAGACCCAGGACCAGGACGGTCCTGGGTCTGGCCTGAAGTCATAACATTTAGTTATGTATGGCCTAGCTTATGAGTCTTTAAGACAAGCTCATTCTAGCCGGTCAAAATCCTGAAGTCTGTGGAAAACTCTGCAGCTGAATTGTCTCTTTCAAAAGGAATGTTGAGTTTCCATCAGTTTTTCAAGAACATTATTTTGAGAGGTTAATTCCAGTTGTTTCTTCAAAATCAACATATCCAAGGAAAAGGATATTTATTTCTGGTTTTGACTCCTAAAAACAAGATCTGAACTAGTGATTGAGGCCATTAGCTCTTTGGGAAAATATTAACTGACAAAGCTAATTTTCCCATACACTTTTTACACCCCTGGTTCCTGGTTTGACTTATCCCGCTAAACTATGTCCACTTTTTATACATGATCCTCGGTTATGAAATATCAATGATGTCACTATGTACAGGAAGCAGGAACACATGCTTCACATGCAGTCTGATGAAATCAATCTTTGCTCAATGAAGTCAAATTTTACGTTTTTATGTTTGCAGTATCTTACAGTTTTATTTCTCAGTGTTGTAGCTGTGTATGACATTCAACACTCATACCTTTCTGTAAATGTTGCTGTCCTAGCTCTATAATGGACCCAATGAGCAAGCTCCTCTGATTGGTATATTCTGTGGGTCCACACCTCCTCCAGCCAACACCACCATAGGCTCAGTACTCACAGTGGTGTTCAGAGCAGACAGCTCAGTGTCCAAGTCTGGTTTCCAGATGATGTGGTACCAGAATGGTAGGTAGACCAAAACACATACACAAACGTCAACACCTGTCATTTCCAAAGTTCACAATGCAGCAGTCCAATTTAACTTTTGAAAATCTAAAAATAAACCTGTTAATCACAGCTCTAATGTACACACATGCTTTCCCGTCTCCATCTGAAAGCTGCAGTTCCAGCATATGCAACTCAGTTTTTTAGTTCAGTTAGAGTATCTTCTGTTATTATCCCTCAGTAGTTAGATATACTGTATTTTCCAGTTTGAGTTTAAGTCAGCAAATCCAGTGACACCAGTTTATGCAGAGCTAATTACATTCACTACTCTCTCCCCTTTAAATACATGAATTTCCTTTCATTAGGTACTGACAGTGGGAAAATAATTGTGTTTAGCATCAATAGTTGTAAATATGAATACAGAACCTATATAGTGCTCTATATTGAGGGTAAATGTGTGTTTTTAGACATGTTGAAGACCCGGTGGTCTCATATTTCTTTTCCAAAGCTTTAATTTGAAGGAATATGAAGGAAAATATGACTTTACATTTTACCTTGTTAAAATGTCTGAAATTGTTTTCAAAGTTTACTTAGGGTCCACAAAGTGCAGAGGACCCTATTGAAACTGAAAGAATTATTATTTGCTTTGATTTAGCAGTTTCTTAAATAGTTCTTTTTAAATCATTTGTTGAAAGGAATGGCTGAGCAGGTTGATATGATTCAATTTCATCCATACACCTGTTTCAAAGCTCTGAGCTTTACTGCTGTAGTTTTGATGATCTTTATCACAGAGCCCAAATATGGACATGTTAAAGGGATGGTTAATTATTTTAAGTGAGGTGCTGACTGTGCTATGTGCTTCCCCTATGTCAAGAACCAGCTAACATATTTCCAAAATGTCATAGTTGCAGATTTTATTAGGTGAGCTTTTTCTTAAGTGATAGAATCAGATTTTTCTTGTCTCCTTGATGATAGCCCTGGATTTGCTAAAAGTGAGCATCTGTGTTTCAAGCTGGTTCTTGGTCTCAGGGGCTCGCAAAGCACCACCATAGCTGATTAAGTGTCAGTACCTCATACAATGGCATATCAAAAAAAACATGAACTATTACGTTACATGATCTGGAGTGCAGGGAAGATCTCTGCTCTTACCTGCAGGTTGTGGTGGGGACCTCTCTGGTCCCAGTGGCTCCTTCAACAGCCCAGGCTACCCCAACAAATATCCAGAAAACAGAGAGTGTATCTGGTATATCAGCACATCACCTGGGAGCAGCATCACACTCACCATTCACGAGTTTGATGTGGAATTCCACCAAGACTGCAGCTATGATGTACTGGAGGTAAGATATGATCATCTGTGTGCTAGGTTTAAGCTGAAAGATTCACTTTTTGCATTCTTTAAAGACGTTTCTCTTCAAGCAGAACAACAGAAAAAATTGCTTGACGGTGGAGTTAGGGGGGTGATATCCAGACGACTAATCTAAGATAGATGTGTAACAAAACCTCTGACGAGCCTTTTGAAATTTTTTGACTTTCCCCAATAATAAAAAAAATCACCAAAAATCACACCCAACCTGCTGTGCAGGTATGAAGAGACTTTAACACAGCTATCTCTATATAGGAGCCCCTTTAATATAATAACAAATTTATGCTCACCGAACAGTTCAGAGCATTGACAGGGACATGACTTGGATTCAGATATACAATAGCATCTCTGACTTTGTCCATGGAATGTTTCACAAATCTGAAGTTGATTACAGCATGAGGTGAAAGACCTCTGGAAAACTGACTTGATCTAGAGTGAGCAGTAGATAATGGGACACATACAAGATGGAAAAGGCTGTCGAATGGCAAGATAAAGCACAGAAAATATTTTTAAGATGTCACAGGCATAGGTCTTATTAGGTGAGTCTTTTGTTCATTAGCTAAAATCTGTTTAACCGTGTTTCTCTGCTAGCAGCAATGTCTTATATGAGAGTAAGCCCAGACAGAGCTAACTATGCGTCAGTACCTTATACATCACACTTCACACTGGCACTTTATATTCAGCGAGAATTTTCTTACAAAATCACTCCAGTTCATAGTTGATTGTATGTTTTTTTTTTCCTAATGAAACCAATATTTTAATGGTTCACTGTGAGATCAACCGCAGCCAGCAGTTGACGATTTCTAATGTTATAATTTAATTCAGGTGGCAGAGAACGTACTTTATCTTTATTGAAAACCTCACTCAAGTTATGATAGTTGGGGGGAAGGATAGGTGAGGTGAATTTACAGAGGTTGCGGGATGTGAAACAGATTTAGCAGACAGCAAACAGTGTGAGTGACAAAAGGTGTTCCAGTTAACTATAGTCGAAGTGGACCAGTCAATGTGAGGATTATGAAGCTTTAACCACAGGAGACCCAACACCACAGGTGAAGACGGTGAGGAAATTACCGGAAACCTGATCACCTTGGTGGTGATTGCCAGAAACGGTTAGTGCGGCAAGGGAATCAGAGGCTGGCGCTCCATGACCATGTTCCAAGGGAGGTTGCACCTCCTTTGCAACAAAAATGAGGATGAGAACCTGTGAAGAGAGCACCAGGGGAAGTCTATTTGGAAACCCTGCATACCCTGAGTCTCTCTCTCTCTCTCTCTCTCTCTCTCTCTCTCTCTCTCTCTCTCTCATCCAGTTGTAATGGTTCACTGTGAGATCAATGCCATCATTTACTGTTATAATGATCACAAATCACTGATCATAAACAGCAACACGATATGTTGTATTCACATTTTGCTGTTTTTCATCAACACTAAACCCCTCCCTTTCACCACTATTTGTGACTTACCCCCCAGGTGTATGGAGGCCCAGACCTGTCTGCTCCTCGGCTGACTCAGCTCTGCACCACCACATCCAGCCCCATGCAGGTCTCTAGCACTGGTAACATGGTCACTGTGCGCTTCAAATCTGATGCCTACATCAGTGGTCGAGGTTTTAATGCAAGCTGGACTGAAGTCACAGGAGGTGAGTGGGCAGGACATCACTCTCTATATTTGCAATACTGTGCCACACTATACCACACAATATAGAAATCTATTGAGTAATAATAAATTTATTTTTATTATGAGGAAGAAAGAATATTAGTGTAGTTTTTACATTTTATTATATATGTAGAAGTTCACAAGATTAAATTATACAATACTCACCCACATTTTAATGTTTATTTATACCTAAAACTAGAGATTGTGTTAAACAGTGATTCTCTAGTTCTAAATTCTTTAAGTTTAGTTTTTAGTCACTTAGCACCTGGGATAACATTTTGAAAAAAATGTCCATCATATATTACATTTAGATGTAAACATATGGTCTTTTAAAAATGTGAAGGTGAAGAAGATACCATCAACAAAGACATGTGAATGTTGGTGAATGATGAAAATGTTATCTAAATAAGAAATAAGATGATTAAGGACAAATGGGATTAAGTTGAAACCCTGTTCAGCCATTTAATGACTTACCTGTTTCATAAGTCATTAAATGGCCTTGCACTTAATTTTACTAAACTTAATTTCTGCTAATGTGTTTAAGTTTCACTCTTTTTTCAAACCGTACATCTTCTTTGGCCAGACTATGTAAACTCTCATTATCAAAAGGGTTTTCTTTGTCCTTTGATATACAGTAAGTGGACAGGTGAGTCTTGTCCAGATGAACTGGCTCTTCTGTGATGTTCCTTGCATTTATGCACCGGTTGTTTTGTTTCCCCAATGTAAAATTCAGGACAATCCTTGTTACATTGTACTCCATAAACCGCTTAAAACTACACAAAGCTGCAAGCAGGCCTGGGTTTTAAGTGGCAGGAGAAATGGCACTTTAATAGGTGTATTGAATGTTTTTTCACAGACCACACCTAAGATTAATTAATACCCTTTTTAACTATGTGCCTGGTGCAGTAACCTTTTTTCCTGCCTTTAAGCTAACAACAGTGGACATAAATGCTCTTCAGGCCATGTGGTTCATTCATTAGGTAGTAATAACTGAAGTTGTTTGCTCAGAGGGAGAATAAACACTACACTGCAATGACCAGGATGTATCTTCCTAAAGCCTCTGGCTTTATATTACATCAAAACCACATGCTGATTAACTATAACTACTGACCCAAAAAATAATGGACAGAAAATTCAGAAGTCTTTAGCCCTTTACCAAAATGTAAAATAATAATAGTAATAATAATTTGCAAATATGTTTTATTTTTTGTTTATATCATACAGTATTTGATACATCAGTAATAAGAAATTACCGATAATAAGAAATTTTCTCCTTGGCCCTCAGCAAATCAGAGCTCTGAGTCCATGGCACTGAAAAATGGAAACAAACGAGCAATTAGAAAATCTCACTGGTGTTGACTGGTTTCAGTAGCAAGACATGGAAAGTGGGATGGATGTTGAGGAAAGAGGCAGCTTGAGTCGCACACCTGCGGGGTTAATGACCTGATCCACCTCAAAGGGCCCAATGTAACATGGTGCCAACTTCTGGGAGTCCACCTGGAGGGGAAGGTCAATGAGAGGTAAATCACACCTTGTCTCCAGGCTGATAACTCAGGGCTGGAAAGTGATATCTGCCGGCCAAATGCTGGTTCCTCTGGAATGAACAGTTTGGGGCTGCTCTGGCCACTTTCAAGACCGCTTGGCAACAACGCAGATGGGCCTCTACAGGGGACTGTGACCTCCTCCTCAAGAGTCGGCTGGGACCCAGAACTGGCCATGAAGGGGGTCAGCCCAGTGGAACGTTTGTCAGGGAGTTGTGGGCGTACTCCAAGAGGCGGACCCAAGAACAGGGTTCAGTGGGATTGATGAGAGTTGAGCCTCCTGACTGTGCGAAGATATGACAAATCTTGTGGTTGGTCCAAAAAATAAATGGCTGCTCAGCTCCCTCCAACTAATAATTCCACTCCTGCATAGCAGCCACCACAGCCAACAGTTGACGATTTCTAATGTTATAATTTAATTCAGGGAGCAGAGAACGTACTTTATCTTTATTGAAAACCTCACTCAAGTCACGATAGTTGGGGGGGAAGGATAGGTGAGGTGAATTTACCGAGGTTGCGGGATGTGAAACAGATTTAGCAGACAGCAAACAGTGTGAGTGACAAAAGGTGCTCCAGTTAACTATAGTCGAAGTGGACCAGTCAATGTGAGGATTATGAAGCTTTAACCACAGGAGACCCAACACCACAGGTGAAGACGGTGAGGAAATTACCAGAAACCTGATCACCTTGGTGGTGATTGCCAGAAACGGTTAGTGCGGCAAGGGAATCAGAGGCTGGCGCTCCATGACCATGTTCCAAGGGAGGTTGCACCTCCTTTGCGACAAAAATGAGGATGAGAACCTGTGAAGAGAGCACCAGGGGAAGTCTATTTGGAAACCCTGCATACCCTGAGTCTCTCTCTCTCTCTCTTTCTCTCATCCAGTTATCAATGCAAATAACCAAGCTAATTTGAGCCTTGAGGGACTCAGGTTCATCCCTAGTAGCTAGCTCATCCTTAAGCTTATCATTTAGCTCTCTTAATAATGCGGTCATTAAGGCTGGCACATTCCAACTGCTTTCAGCTGCCAAAATCCTAAAATCAACAGAGTACTGGGCTGTGGATTGATTACCTTGGTTGAGAGCTAATAAATGATTAGCAACACTGATTATCTTGGCAAAAAGCAATCAAATGAATTCATCACACTAGAATCAGACTCCCAAAGGGTATTAACCCACTGAGCGTTAACTCCGCATTAAAAACAAAGACTAAGCAGGAGCTATCAGAAGCATAAATGCAAAAGTCTAAATAGCAGCAGGAAAACAGGGAAATGAGTTGCAGGTGGGTGGTTCAGAAGCTCTGCCCCACTGACCATTAAGCCTCCTGAAACAGAGGACACTACACAGAAAAAAAGGTGTTAACAAAATAAAAGACAGGAACTGACCCGAAGACAAATACAAAAACTTTTCTTTCACTCATGGTTAGTGGTTGGTTGAAGCCATTTATCATCAAACAATTGTGTTTGCTCTTTTTATATCATTATGATGAAACTCCACAAATGACCCTGATCAAATGTTTACACTGAGGTATTGGCCTTTTAACAGTTAACACCTGAACTGGCTGGGTAGTTAAACATCCCCACCTGTGATCTGTTTGGTTGTAATCAGTGTGCAGCTGTGCCAGATGTTTGTGAATGAGAATGAAAGATGTGTGATAGAAAAAGCACTGCACATAGTTGCACTGTATGAATGTGTGAGTGAATTGTCAGGTTAATGACAAAAATCACTTGGTAAACGGTTGGTTAGAATTTTTCTGTACCTACATGTATGATTTTCCTTGGTTTATGGGGAAAATACTGTATATCGCAATGTTTTTTCTAGGAAAAACCATGCTTGTACATAAATATTAACACAAACCTTCAGAGACAAAGTCCAACACCAATAACTTTCCTTCTTTCATGCAGGTTGTGGTGGCCCAGTCAATGCTCCATCAGGGGAGATCCATTCTCCGTTGTATCCCAACAGCTATCCCAATAATGTGGACTGTTCCTGGGTCATCAGTGTTGAATTCCACCACCGGGTGTACTTCAATTTCTCTGACCTAGACATTGAAAGTCATAGCAACTGCTCCTGGGACTATGTGGCTGTAAGTGAACAATTAATACATTTTGCATTGTTGTTTTGACCTCACTTCTCCAAACCTTATTGTTATTTGCCAGTGTTATTACAGCAAATGTTCTAAAGCTTCATAGCATCACTGAAACTTTATCTGTCCCTCTGTAGGTTTATGATGGTCCGACCACATCTTCTCCACTGCTTGCCCATGTGTGTGGCAACAGTCTTCCTTTCTCCGTTACCTCAACCCAGAACATCATTTCAGTTCGCTTTAGGTCCGACTCCAGTCAAAACCACCGTGGATTCAGAGCTCACTTCTCTGAGGGTGAGTCTGGCTTAAAATGATAGATCAGTTCTTTTTAAAGTGTGATTAAATAAGGTACTGACACAACATCAGGACTGACTGCTCTGTGCATGCTTCCATTGCAGCTGCTGCATTGGCATTTTAAGAAACAGACGCTGGCTACTATGGTTGCCAACAAGTACAAAAGAAAAAAACAGGTTTTAGCCACGTAGCAAAATGCTCACCTACCTAAAGCTGCATCAGGTTAACTCTACATTTTTTTAAGAATATGTTTGAAAAACTGTCTTCCTTTTACAGCTAGCAGCTGGTGCACACACAAAGTGTTTTGAGCAGACTCTTATCACTTGAGGAGACTGAGGTCTTTTGAGTGCAGGAGCTGCTTCTCTATACCTTCTATGACTCTGTGGTTACATCAGCCATCTATTTGAAAAGCCAGCTCAGCCTTGAGATCCCCCTTGAGCCATGGTAGTTTGAAGAGAGAATAATTTGAGCCAAGCTATTATCTCTGAACCTTTCCCACCCCCTACAGAACACCATCACAGCAGTGGACAAGATCTGCTTAAGGATCTTGCAGGATCTTGCATACACTCTAAACGTCCGAAGGATGTATGAAAGCAACTCTTCTATCCATTAAGAGCTTCTGCAAAAATCTGTTTATTTGCTTTTATCTCTGTGTACATACTATAAATCCATGAGGTGTAGTGACTGAGGCTTCAAGGACATTAACCATATCATTTTTTGTCTCCAACAGCCTGTGGTACAAGCATCATCACAGACAATAAGGGTGGGGCCATTGCATCACCACAATACCCATCACCATATCCAGCCAATCAGAACTGCAGCTGGATCATCAAAGCACAGGAACCATGTGAGTGTCCTCAGTCATGGCTTTTAAAGTAAACAAAATGTATTGGTCTATATATATATCATCAAAACTCAACTATACCTTTTAAACAAACAATAATTCCAATGTTTAAACAGATCATAAAGGGTGAAATTAAAAAATATTTTATATTGGCAGTCTCTGAGTCTTGCTCTCACTTTGTTGTCTTGGACACTGAGGAACAGCTTCTGTGGAAAAATAATGGCAGAAAGAAACTGTGTTAATCCATATCCATTATATTACCAATGACCCCAGAATCCCATAGTGGGCACAGAAGTGCCTCTTTAATCATGAAATGTTTCTTAATTGTCCCTAAACTTTTTTTCTGTGGCCAGTCAACCATGTGACCCTTTCATTCACTGACTTTGAGCTAGAGATGGTCAACTCCAACTGCTCCCATGATGCTGTGGAGATCTTGGATGGAGACAACTACCAGGCACCTTCTGTTGGTGAGTGAGTGAGTGAGTGAGTGAGTGAGTGAGTGAGTGAGTGAGTGAGTGAGTGAGTGAGTGAGTGAGTGAGTGAGTGTGAGTGTGTGTGTGTGTTTCCAAGCTGTCAGGGGTATCTGTCTGCTTAACTTTTAAATGAGCTGCTGTCCAAATTATTAACCATCCACACTTGTCGTTAGATGTCCCAAACTCTCTGCTCCAAATCTGACTCACAGTGTAATAGCTCCTAATGGCTGCTTGGTTGATGCTTATTTGTGTGACATTTTATTACCTGTGTACAGGTAGGCTGGTACAGGGATCCAATCAAAACCACAGAGGTCCAGCTCAAATTAAGTACTGCATGTGGTCATGCATTTCCCTTGAAATATGATGTCATTTTTCCTCAGGGCGTTATTGTGGCTCTGAGGTACCTCACCCAGTGACGTCAATCAGTAACTCTTTGGTGGTGAATTTTATGTCCGACAGCGTGGTCTCCAAAAAGGGATTCAGAGCAACATACACAGCCTCCACCTCCAGTAAGGCACACCAGGACACAGCACTTACACATCCCAGACAATTCACTGCAAATGTTGTTATGCACACACCCTGATCTAGAGCTTACACACAGGATCATTTTGTCACCTCTTATTCTCAGGCTGTGGAGGAGAGCTGGTGATGGAGAGTGGTGCATTTAATAGTCCTAACTACCCTAGCGCTTATCCGCCTAATGTGGAGTGTGTGTGGACCATCTCGAGCGCACCAGGAAACCGTCTGCAGCTCTCATTTATGTTAGTTTGAGAGTTCACTCACACACGTATTAGGTTATATTTCAACACTAACACTATCTGTGTATATGTGATCACAGATATGTCCAGTAATGTTTACTGAAGTCCAAGTGTTATAAAACGTAAATAATTGTGGTGAAAATTGTTACATACTCTTACATATTCTAAAATTTTGTAGTGGAAGAATAAGATGAAGGAAGAATAAGATGAAGGATAAATTTTATTAACAAATATTCAAAGAACTTTCCTATCTTGATTACTGTTCCTTCAAGAACAGAAATATATTTTTAAATGTATTGTGCAGTACAACCAAACATCATTTTCACTGATAAATAAAAACCAAAATGCCCTTTTGTCCGTTTTCTGAGTAAAAGAATTAAATATATTGTATATGTTGATGTGGCTTCAGAACAGAATCAAACTAAGTTGCATAAATATTGACAGATGATGAATGGCATACATGTATATTAAATCTGTAATACCTTTTTTAATAATTTAATTTATTTTTTTTTACTCCTTACCCCAAAAACTAGTAAAAGTTTTGTCTTGTGTTCAGTGTTTTCCACTTGCAGGGAGAAGCTGACTGCCATAATGACTACCTGGAAATTAAAGAGGGAAACTCCACTGGGCCCCTGGTTGGCAGATTCTGTGGAAATTCGCTCCCTGCCAACTATACCTCGCTGATTGGTCACATCCTTTGGGTTAAGTTTGTGTCAGATGAAGCCATTAGTGGAGCAGGATTCAGAGCCACCTTTTCACACTGTGAGTGTCTTCTTATATTTAGGCAGTCCTCTGACGAGACAGTATTATACTTGTATTTAACAAGACATAAGGTTTATGGTTGGTGGTCAAACTATGTATGCATCAAGTAACTTAGAAGACCAGGTAAATAAACGGTAGTTCTGAATAATGTAAAGGACTTTGCACACCAGACGCGTCGTTAATATATAGGACAAGGGGGAAAAATTGCATCCCGGGGAAAAAGATGGAGACGACATCCAGTGATGATGACCTGGTACTAACTTTTCTTGAAAAGAAGAAAAAACATGGCTAAATTTGATGTTAAAGAAGAGACCACAGGGAGTTTCATTGATTGGTTCAAGAGCCTAAACTCTCTACGGACACTTCAGGTCGTACTTCAGGATGTCTGTCGCACAATTTGAACAACAGCTTCAACAAATGGCTCCAAGTTTGAAAAGGCGGAAGAATAATTTTCGAGAACCGATTGATCCGGAGCAGCAGATAGCATAATTTTTGAGGTAAGATTATTTAAAGTATTACATTTAAGGGGGTCCCCTTTGTTTGTAAACAGCTCATTCATTTTGTCCCATGTTGCTAATACTAGTAACTAGGTGATGGTAACTCAGTGGTGCAGCAAGTTGTCACTTAAAAGTCACATAGAATGGTCTTTTTGAAACAAAAATTGAGATTATTGATGTCTACTTAGGTAAATCAAATAATATTTATAATTAAAAAAACCTCATAGATTCTTCAGATTAAGCCAGTTTATTGCTGCTCTCTGACAGCCTCTGAACAGGCACTCTGTTTCGGACCTAATGCCCACCCCCTAGAACACTCTTGTGTCTCTTGTGATTGGCCAGCTACCAGCTGACTGACTGCACCGCAGTGCTTCGCTCCCCAAACCACAGGAGTGTCAGTTTGAGTGTCTGCATGGTTTAATTTACCCTAGTATGGACAAAATAAAATAACAATATTATGGATCATGTAAAATAAACAATTTTAGTATAAGTTGTTCCCTATTCAAAAGTAATACACACCGATCTCTGCCTGTCGCTCTCAGTAGTTAGCATAGGAGCACTCGTGCTACTCCTTAGCCGAAAGACACTCGCTGACATGTAAACACACAAGGTTCCACACGGCACGTGCATTGATTTGCTTGTAAACATCGTCACATGAAGCTGAGACAAACACTCACTCGCACTCACTCATTTTCTACCGCTGCTGAGACAAACAGAACAGGCGAATGCACACTGATCTCTGCCTGCCGCCGTCAGTAGTTAGCATACACGCTAACCTGAGCTGAAAGACACTCCCCAACATGTAAACACACAAAGTTCAACACGGCTCGTGCATCGATTCACTTGTAAACAGCATCACATGGAGCTGAGACAAACTCTCATTCTCACTCACTCACTCATTTTCTACTGCTGCTGAGACAAACAGAAAAGGAGAATGCACACCGATCTCTGCCCGCCACTGTCAGTAGTTAGCATACGTGCTAATCCGAGCTGAAAGACACTCGCTGACATGTAAACACACATGGTTCCACAACGCTCGTGCATTGATTCGCTTGTAAACAGCGTCACATGGAGCTGAGACAAACACTCACTCGCACTCACTCATTTTCTACTGCTGCTGAGACAAACAGAACAGGTGAACAAAGGGATTGCTACAAACAAACAGCACTTCAGGAAGCTTTGCAGGGATATTACTATCATAAATGCAAGATATCCACTCTGCTCTTTTTTCCTCATTAGAACGGAGTCTATGAAGCGTCTGGTGTTGTTTTTGACAACCAGCAACAGAGCAACAATGAAGTGAACCTTTCTTCTGAGACATGTTGTTCTCAACAGATACAATACAGATTATGTGGAAGCGATTCAGCTTCTTCTTCAGGTTGAATGTTCACACCCATGACCAGGAATAGCTGTTGGGGGAGGGTTCAATGCACAGCAAATGTGCTAGTTGCTTTTTAAAACTGCTTGCTCGAGCACAGGTAATCAGAGAAGCCCTTTTTTTCTCAGAAGTGGTTGAAGTGTTTATTGTGATACTTTAGTGATGTTCAGAAATTGTTCAGAAAACATCAGAAATTAGATTTTTCAGTGAATGTCCTCTTTAACTAAAAGCTTGTGGGTTATATTCCCGGCTCTGATATCTACATACCAATATGTAGATATCCTTGCAGCATGTGACATAAGGATAGCAAATGAAATGGGTATGAAAGACATGGTACAGTGCATCTGCACTTTAAATTATGAGTGAACAAAACAGTACAAAACTGTAGTGTAAAGCAGCTTTGAGTGTTTATTGAGACTAGAAAGGCACTATACATACCATTTAAACACATACATAATAATCCATCAAATAAACTTTATCATAGACTGGATAAGGGATGAAGTTACGAAGTTGTTTTTTTAACTCTCGAAAGCACAACTTGCTGACTGACACTGTACATCACAGCCATAAATAATTAATCCTGGAAAACATTATGAACCAAAGCACCTTGGAATGTAAATATTGCCTGCACATAATGAATTGCAAAAATACTGTATTAACAAGACAGTAGCCGTGAGGGCCTGCTTTAGCAGAGCAGGAGATGAATATAGGCTATGAAATATTGTCATATGTGTAACATGATAGGGAAAATGTTTATTAATTTGAACCACTGAAGCCTTTGCTACAATTTTTCAAATATTTTCATTGTCTATATTCAACTCCTGGTTTACTTAAACAGGTCCAAACAGCTGCTAAAAACAGGTCCAAACAGGTCCAAACAGCTGTAAGTGTACAGTACTAGTAAGTGGATAAATGGCTTTAAAAGGCTGTGATAGCAAATAAACTAAATTATTTAAATGGGAAATGTATAGTCATAATTAGTATGTATTGTATTTCTGTAAGTCACTATATAAACTACAGAATAATCAATTCAGAAAAGATAATACTTTTTTAATGTCTTTGCAGATTTTTAAGCATGTGACAGCTATACCACTATTGCTGCAGGTTTTCACCTTGGCATCTAAACTGTGGCCAAAAATGTGAGGAAACCTGCACTGCCATTTGGGAGCAGCTAAGAGACACACGCCATGTCCCAATAAGGAAATGTGGATGAATACTACAAAGCGGTCAAAAATAATTCTGGGGGTGAACAAATGTTCACATTACGTCACTTTACATTGTATTGAAATGTGTCATATATGTTTATATAAGATTATCATTAAACTCAAATGTAAATGTTTAAAGCAATTTAACTTTTTTATGTTTACTGTGCCATTATTAAGTTCATAAGATGACGGATCTATAAGGAGCTGAACCGAAAGACATGATTTACTGATTGTATTCGCGATCTCGTTCTTTCGGTCATTACCCACAGCTCATGACCATAGGTGAGGGTAGGAACGTAGATCGACCGGTAAATCTTCACCATGACAGACCAATGCAGAGCCTGCATTTCTGCGAATGCCGCACTGATCCACCTCTCGATCTCCCGCTCCATTCTCCCCTCACTCGTGAACAAGACCCTGAGATACTGTAACTCCTCCACTAGAGGCAGGATCTCATCCCCAACCCAGAGAGGGCACTCCACCCTTTTCCGGCTCAAGACCATGGTCTCAGATTTGGAGGTGCTGATTCTCATCCCGGCCACTTCACATCCGGTTGCAAACCGCTTCAGTGAGAGCTGCAGATCACGACCCGATGAAGCAAACAGGACCACGTTGTCTGCAAAAAGCAGGAACCCAATTCTGAGCCCACCGTATCGGACCCCTTCAACGCCCTGGCTGCGTCTAGAAATCCTGTCCATAAAAGTTATGAACAGGATCGGTGACAAAGGGCAGCCCTGGCGAAGTCCAACCCTCACTGGGAAAGGATCCGACTTACTGCCGGCAATGTGGACCAGGCTCTGACACCGGTCGTAGAGGGACTGAATGGCCCTTATCAAAGGGTCCGGTACCCCCTACTCCCGGAGCATTCCTCACAGAACTCCCCAAGAGACACGGTCAAACGCCTTGTCCAAGTCCACAAAGCACATGTAGACTGGTTGGGTGAACTCCCCTGCACCTTCTGGCACCCTGCCGAGAGTGTAGAGCTGGTCCACTGTTCCATGACCAGGACGAAAACCACACTGCTCCTCCTGAATCTGAGATTCGACTATCCGACGGACCCTCCTCTCCAGGACCCCTGAAAAACCTTACCAGGGAGGCTGAGGAGTGTGATTCCTCTGTAGTTGGAACACACCCTCCGGTCCCCCTTTTTAAAGAGGGGGACCACCACCCCAGTCTGCCAATCCAGAGGCACTGCCCCCGATGTCCACGCGATGTTGCAGAGGCGTGTCAGCCAAGACAGCCCTACAACATCCAGAGCCTTGAGGAACTCCGGGCGGATCTCATCCACCCCTGGGGCCCTAGCACCGAGGAGCTTTTTCACCACCTCGATAACCTCAGCCCCAGAGATAGGAGAGCCCACCCCTGAGTCCGCAGACTCTGCTTCCTCATGGGAAGGCATGTTTGTGGGATTGAAGAGGTCTTCAAAGTACTCTCGCCACCGATTCACAACGTCCCGAGTCGAGGTCAGCAGCACCCCATCTCCTCTGTACAGTGTTGACAGTGCACTGCTTTCCCCTCCTGAGATGCCGGATGGTTGACCAGAATCTCCTCAAAGCCCTCCGGAAGTCATTCTCCAAACTCCTTCCACGTCCGAGTTTTTGCCTCAGCAACCACCAAAGCCGCATTCCGTACCTATCAGCTGCCTCTGGAGTCCCACAGGCCAGAAAGGCCCGATAGGTCTCCTTCTCCAGCTTGACGGCATCCCTTGCCGCTGGAGTCCACCAACGGGTTCGGGGGTTTACCACCACAACAGGCACTGACCACCTTACGGCTGCAACTCCAGTCAGCCGCCCCTCCAGGTCTCACTGTCATTGCCCACATCAGCATTGAATGCTCCCAGCAGAACCAGGGAATGACCAGTAGGAGCACTTTCCAGCACTCCCTCCAGGGACCCCAGAAAGGGGGTACTTTGAACTGCAGTTTGGTGCATAAGCACAAACAACAGTCACGACCCGTCCCCCCACCCAAAGGTGGAGGGAGGCTACCCTCTCGTCTACTGGGGTGAACCCCAACGTACAGGCCCCAAGCTGGGGAGCGATAAGAATGCCCACACCAGCTTGGCACCTCTCGCCAGGAGCAACTCCAGAGTGGGCCTGTAGCATGGGTGTAGGCCTGGCCACCAGGCACTCATCATCGTGCCCCACCCCCAGGCCTGGCTCCAGAGGGGGGCCCCAGTGAGGGAGAGTGTCGTCCATTTTTATTCATCATCATAGGAGGTCTGGGAACCGCTCTTTGTCTGGTCCCTCACCTAGGACCTGTTTGCCTTGGGTAACCCTACCAGGGGCATAAAGCCCCCGACAACTGAGCTCCTAGGATCACTGGGACACACAAACCTCTCCACCACGTTAAGGTGGCGGCTCTAGGAGGTGTTCAAAATAAATATAATTATAAAATGAGTGACTTTTAAGTGTCACAGAGATAGGGTGAGAAGCTCGGTCATCCAGGAGGGGCTCAGAGTAGAGCAGGTTTTATAATGACAACGAATGTTGTCTTCTTTACTCTCACTACTCCCACTTCTGAGGAATCAATTTCAGTGAAAAAAATTATTTTGTTTTGTTTTGTTTTGTTTTTGAATTTTCTTTTATCCATTTAACCAATGCCTGACACTACAGTGCTCAGTTGTAAAGTGAACTGCAACTAACCCTTGGGAGCCATTGGGTCAGAAGTTGCCAGCAGCTGGCACAGACGGGACACTGATGGGAAAAATGAGGCGGACCAAAAAAAAAGAGGAGCCTGGAAAATATATGAACCTAAAATATAAGTCTGTCAGCAATGTTCTTGTGCACTCTGACCACCCAATACACACCCATTATAAACTCTGAATTTCTCCCTGTTCATGATCATTAAAGGGTGGTTGATTAAAAACTATACAACCAATCGCCTTGTGCTGAGAGTAGCTAGGGGCAGCATAGCGCAGTCCGCGCAGTGGTAATTTCGTCCGATGCAACACTGTGCGCGGCAAATTTGGCAATTTGGTAGACCAGGCGTACGGAAATGGGTGTTTTCGGCGCAAAAGGGGGAGGTGTTGACAGATTTGGATACGCTGAAGGTGCACTGAAAGCTTGCCAACTCTAACCTGGTCTACTCTCAGCGCAAGGCGAAGCGCAACCGGTCTAGTGGTAATTTGGCTGACTGGCACACAGTGTGCACACGTCACCAAAACCTGGCAGACAGGTTTACAGAATGTCAGACACATTTCAATGCAATTAATATTCACAGCAACCACTATTTAATGGAACTATCTGAATTAGCACATACATTTATATCTATATTGACTGTCCCGTCACATCTGATGTTAGATCAAAGTTGGTTGGCATGCATAATGGAATTTATGCGGAATGGAATTTAATTAACAACTGTGATGCAAACTAACAACTTCACATCTCTCTCAGCCAACCACAAACAGCCTCAGCATCAGCTTCTCTCATCTTTCTCATTGTGTATTCTTTGAGGCATGTTGCTTACTACACAACATAGCGCACAACATGTAGGTAGAGCAGCAGAGAGCAGGGGAGAGGAAAGATCACCTGGCTGCACAGCTCTGTCCTTAAATGTTTCTGTTTGTACATTTACTCAATCACATTAAAGATACATAAAATTACTCATGAAACAAAATGGTGTGAACATCAGTTTTATTTATTGAAGTAGTCTCCTTCTTTCTCTTCCTCGTCGCGTGCGGGGACGCACTCCAGGTTAGATCTGGAAGAGGGTTAATCAAACAAATTCACATCTTTGATTTTGTGTAAGAGTAATAAATATTCACAGCCACACTGGTGGAGGGGCCGTCCCCAGTGCTTTTGTTTGGCCCTTCTTCTTACATCATTGAACCATTGTTTTTTACACTGGGCAAACGGTTCTCAGTATGTCAGGGCAAACCTGATTAATATTATTGGTAACCTCCTTTTGGCTCCTTTTGCATCATCAGCCTGTAGAGGTCTGTTCCTGTGATCATATATTTGGCCACTGCGAGCTTGGACCTTTTCCTCTGTCTGACTCTGTAGCTGTGTCCTTTGTCCATGGCAAAACAAAACTTGCAATACGTATTGCAAAGGTGAGGAGAGGAGCTCATTTGATTCCTCCTGGACACCTCCCTGGTGAGGTGTTCCGGGCATGTCCCACTGGGAGGAGGCCCCGGGGATGACCCAGGACTCACTGGAGAGACTATGTCTCTCGGCTGGCCTGGGAACGCCTCGGGATTCCCCGAGAAGAGCTAGAAGAAGTGGCCGGGGAAAGGGAAGTCTGGGCTTCTCTGCTTAAGCTGCTGCCCCCGTGACCCGACCTCGGATAAGCGGCAGAAGATGGATGGATGGATGGATGGATGGATGGAGAGGAGCTCATTTGATTGGTGAAGACTGTGTTAAACCCAGTCATGCCTTCTCTCCCTCTCTTTGCTACTTGCTGGTAGAAGCGCCCAGCTGCGCACCCTGCGCTGTGCATGAAACTTGCAAAATGCGCCTAGACGCACCCCCTTGGCTTGGTCTACGAAATTAGATCCCGACCAGGTTGGAGCTGGAGAAAACGCACCTTCAGCGCAGCCTTTTGTCATGAAATTGTCACTGCGCCAAGTTAAATCTGTTGACACCTCCCCCTTTTGCACAGCCACACCCATCTCTGCTTGCCTCGGTCTACCAAATTGCCAAATTCGCTGTGCACGGTGTTGCGCCAGACAAAATTACCACTGCACAGAATGTGCCACCTTGCGCTGCACCATAAAATTAGAGCCCACTGTTTTGTTTTGTTTTTCAAATAGCAGGATTGAGAGTACAAGATTGCTTTCTTTAAATGTTTATAGCCTACCTCCTGAATGAATTAATTCTGCTGTAAAAAGCCATCGGCTCCATGAGTCTCCACCTCTTCTTCATCCTTCCTCTCTTTTCTTAGGGGTCTCTTTTCACATAGGTGACCCTCAGATTTCTTTTATTCAGATTCATTCTGCACTTGAATGTGTCATTACAGTTCCATAGTGTATCATTGGAAATAATTCCATTATTTAACATTTGTCAAAATAAAGGTCCACTTGGTATTTATCACATACTGATAATAACTTTAACTCCCTTATTTAAACTTATAACTTTTTGACATTAGTACAACTGAACATTTTCTGACATCTAACTATTGATTTTCTCACCATTCTCAGTGTATGGTAATGATTTGACTGGGGATTATGGTCAGATAGCATCCCCACTGTATCCCAGAACATACCCCAACAATGCTGACTACCGCTGGACCATAACTGTGGAGGGAGACAGCTATGTCCAGATTCGTTTCTTGGACATGGATATTGAGGATCTGTATGATTGCTTCTATGACCACCTCAAAGTAAGTCTGTGTTTATGTGAAGCCACATTGTTCTTTTGATTTAACCTGTGTTACTGTAGCATATACTGGATGTAGAAGAAAGAGGAACACAGCCATGGTGAGAGTCAGGAGGTGCTGACAGCTTAAAGAAGCATCTCTCATCTCTACAGCATCTGTAGATATACTCTTACCTGTTACTGTTATCTGTTATGCCCTCATCTCTCTTCAGATATTTGATGGCTCCAGTGTTCATTACTATCCTCTTGGGACGTTCTGTGGTTTGGGCAGGCCTCCTCCCATAAGAAGTTCAGGCAGCACTATCACACTGCAGTTCCGCTCAGATTCAGTGGTGGGAGGACGAGGGTTCCTGGTGGAATGGACTGCTGTCCAGGACTCTGGACCACCACCCACTATCATACCAGGTCAGACACCACAAGCAGTTTTCCTCTTTGTCCCACTTAATGTAATTAATCGAACAAAGGCTTTAAAATGGGACTTATAACTGTGCCGAGAAAAAAGAGAAGCCGAGTAAAATTACAATGTAGAAGCTGTGTGCAGTCTCTAGATCGGGGGTCCACAAATTCTTCCCTATAGTGGGCCAAAAATGAATTCTGTGGGTTGGCTGTTTAGCAATTGTTTTTTATGCTTACAGTAACTTTATTAATTTCATAAGGTCACAGGCAGATTATACTGTACATGTATACTACACATGTAGCCTGTACTTTCTGTTCTGACATGAAATTGATTGTATTTTTTTTGTCATTGTAATGGCTTCTTAATTTGCTCTGCTTGCACTAAAATGTTGAGACAATATAGAGTCAAAGATTATGTTTTTGTGATAGTTCAGTAGGTGTGGAGTTAGGTTCATCTGTTTATTACACGCTTGGACACAAGTAAGAGAAAGAGGCGTGAAAACTTCAAAGGCTTGATGGCATGATTCATTGGAATTTGACCAAATGTTTATTTTTTCAACATAGTCTTCCCTGTGGTTTACATACAACCAATCAATTTTACAGTGCTTGGATGACTCTGTCTCATCCTCATATTCAAAAAAAGTATAGTACTGCATTCTGTCTCTGGCTTGAAGTGGTGGACCAAACACTCATCCTTGGTTACGAAACATTCAAGAAAACGTGCTAGATCTGCTTTAAAACGTGCCAAGTTCTCCTCCAACATGACCAGCTCGGTGAGCTTTTATTTGGGGTGGCACTGTTGCACCCACCAAGTTTGTTCTGCACTCTTACACTGGCGATGCTTACAGCATTGGCTATCTGATTAGCAGTCAAACATCTGTCATCCATCTCCATATGGTGAGCACAAGCAATGTTTTCTTGGGTGGTGGCTATGGCCAGACGTTTGGACCTTGTGTTGATAAAGCTGGAGCATCATCCACTAATATCTGTTTTTTTCCATGTTCACAAAATGTCTCTAGTACTAATTTTTAAGTCCTTAATTAGGTTGGTATAATGAAAGGCTGAATTGGTTGGTATCATGAAAGGTTGAATTTAATACATGCCAAATTTCATTTCTCCAGCGTTATTCCTTCTTAGTCAGCCTATGAAATCTTAAGCCTTCCCTTGTTAATGGATTTTGTGCACATTATGTGATATTATGCAACGATGATACTCAATAAATTAGATGGGAAAAGGCAAGATATTTATGAAATGTAATTAAAGATGATTTTCAATTCTCAAGTCTACATTCATCAGAACAGAACATGTACTGGAGTGAACTATTGTGTGTGTGTGTGCATGTGTGTATATTTTTCCTCTTTAGGACCTATTCTGACATCAACATTATTTTATGTATGTGTATGTGTACGTGCATATGTATGTCAGGTGCATGTGGAGGAATGCTGATGACAGGAGACAGTCCCAGCTTCCTGTTTTCTCCTGGCTGGCCTAACAACTACCCTGAGAACCAGGAATGTACCTGGTTGATCCGCTCTCCAGACTCCACTGTAGAGTTTAACATTTTGTCTCTGGACATGGAGGACTACCCCACTTGTTTTTTTGACAGCCTTGTCATCAGGGATGGTAAACTATGAAATTTGTTTGTGCACAGACATGAACCTGAGTGGTATAGACTGACTGACAACACCATACTTCTGTGCTCCTCATTGTGCATATGTGTGTTTTGCCAGGTGACACCAGTTTATCTCCTGTGCTGGCCACAGTATGTGGTCGGGATCTCCCAGGTCCTCTCCACTCTACAGGAGATACAATGTTTATTCACTTCTCGTCAGACAGCAGTGTCAGCGGCCGAGGCTTTAATGCCTCCTACTCCAAAGGTAATTCACTTGAAGCGAATAAACATACAGTATACATTTATTCCTCTCAGTATTCTACAACATGAAAGTCCAAAATATAACCATTGGCATCACTTAAAGCATATGTGTAATCTATCTCTCTATTTCTTCACACTGTGGAATAATGACTTTGACACAATCCATGCAAATGTCAAGTACAGTCAGACACAACACATTTGTGTAGGGCATGGGATAGTTTTGATATTATTATTATTATTATTATTATTATTATTGCTGTATTTATTTTGCTTGTTGTATCTACAGTTGTTGTATCTACAGTTGAGGATGAAATTATTAGCCACCCTATGAAAATTTCACTGTTTAAAAACATTTCTCAAGTGCTGTTAAACAAAGCTAAGAATTTTTAACACCATTTTTTCAAATATCCTAGTTTTATTTTGGATGCTACCATTATTTGAATTTGTACACAGAAATGAAATTATTCGACAAAAAACAAAAACTAAACAAATCTATTTGACCCCTGATGTTAGCATCAGGGGTCAAGGCCATCAAATCTCTTCCAGATTTGATGGCCTTCTGGCATGGACCTTTGTCTTCAGTTCACCTAAAGATTTTCAATGGGATTTAAGTCAGGACTTTATGCAGACCAGTCAATAACGTTCACTTTGATCTTCTGGAGGTAGTTCTTCACCAGGAGCGAAGTATGTTTTGGGTCGTTGTCTTGTTGGAAGACAAAGCGACGACCCAGACCCAGTTTTGCTGCTGACTATTTCAGGTTTTCTTTCAAAATCTTCACATATTATGATTCATGATTCATTCCACCTTGACAAGATTCTGAGTTTCAGACTCACTGAATCATCCCCACAGCATAATACTCACACCACCATGTTTCACTGTGGGGACGGTGTTCTTTGGGTTATGCGCCTGTCCCTTCTTTTTCCAAACACAAGCAATGTCTCTATGGGCAAAGAGTTCTAGTTTGGTCTCACGTGACCAAAGAACATGTTTCACATATGCATAATCAGTGTTAAAATTCTTTGCTCTGTTTAACAGCACTTGGGAAATACATTTAAAACAATTACATTTTCACAGGGTGGTAATAATTTCGTCCTCAAATGTAAATGCGGGTGAATATATTTCTACCTTAAGGGTAGAAATATATTCACCCGAGGGTTCAATTCCTTGCTCCATTATTCCACATGATGATGTGTCCCTGGGCAAAACACAAGGCTGTCTAATGGCTGTTCCAGCAGCATGTGAATGGGTCTGAAAGATATGTGATAGAAAAAAGGGTTACACATAGATGTGCTGTATAAATATGAAAGTGAACATTTGTGAATGGGTGAATGGCAAAGGCTTGTAGAGTAAAGCATCAAGACTAGAAAAGCACTATATAAATACAGACCATTTGTCATGGACACACAATAAAAACTGAACATTATATATATATATATATATGGTAAATAAGGAGTAATGACACAAATTTAATTTAACTGCATAATCATCTTCTAATTTTATTTATTTATTTATTTTTTGAGGTTGTGGCGGCCTCCTGCACGTAGACCGGGGAGTGCTAAGCAGTCCACACTACCCCCAGAACTACTTGCCTGGACTGGACTGTAGCTGGCATGTGATGGTGACGTCTGGCTTCAGGATTTCTGTCACCTTCCAGAGCCCCTTCCAGATTCAAGGATATGGAACTGAATGCAGCTTAGGAGACTACCTTGAGGTAAACACCCTAGATGTGTACAAGTTTAAAACCAGATCCATATAGCTACATGTTCATTTTAAGGTCTAATTATTAATTCTAAAGTCCCTGCCTTTGCACTATTACGCTATTCTGGTCTATCCGCTCAAGTGGGGACCAGAGTCCATGAAAGTCCTGGTACAGAATATTAACCTAAAATCTAAGCGAATTTGTTGCTATATTTAGCAAGTATTCAGACCACTCTAGTGTTTTTTTTCTGGTGTTAATGGACACTTTGGGAGACTATGACTTTTATTTCTCAACGAAGAGCAGGTGCTGCCGCAGGCCCCTCCCTGTCCTGAAGGACTACACATGGCCAATCATGCAAGTTAGGTGATGATGTCATTTAGTGACTTTTAGGACAGCCAATAGCTATTTCCCTTACTGAGGAGTTGGCAATACCGGTAACATTTAGAAGTCTATTTATATGTCAGGTCTTACGGTCTTATTTTTAATAAACGGTAATAATTAATTGTAAAGAATATTTTCTTTCATTTTATTTCAGTGACTGCATTTCAGTTAATTAAATACTCTTTGGCCTAAACCGTTGTTGTCACTGTTTGAATAGTGTATTTGAGATTTGTCTTTTGTAAAAATAACAAAGTGACATTTAATCAACATAGCATATTTTGAGTGTTTAAAATTATATGCAGCTCCAGTGCAGTGTCTCCCTGAGTGCATTTCTAGATTGCTTTTATTTTCTTGTAGGTTTGGATCTAAAATCTTTTTCTGGGTTTTTATCCACAATTCACAATCATCTAGTTCAAATGTGTATATATCTTGCTTCTGTCTCCACAGCTTAGGAATGGTCCAGATAATTCATCTCCATCACTGGGACCACGTCTCTGTGGTTCAAGCCCACCATCTCTTCTCCAGACGACTGACAACCACCTTTTTGTTCGCTTTTTATCTGATACTTCTAATGAGGGAACTGGCTTCAAGCTGACCTTTGAGGCTCACAGCCAGGGTACTTGCTTGTACATACTACAACTACACAAAGGCACTGGAAAAAAATTCCCATCTGTACAGTCAGACTGGGTATAATCATCTTTTGGTTGTCACTAACAGACTTGACCTAGTGTGTATGAGCAAACAGAAAATGAAATCCACAGGTAGTCACAGAAGATGCATCCAGGAGACACGTGAAAGCCAAGTGTGAACAGTCATACTTAAAGCTGTCCATTTTTAATCTGATCTCTTAGAACAGATTTTAAAAATGCAATTTTCATTGTGGGTGTAATTTCTCATGGGTGTTTTTGTGACCATGGGTTTTCATGATTAGATATACTGTACCATGTTGTGTGTGACACTCATGGGTCACTGCAAATACTCCGGCTCAGAAGACACAATGTGTTAAAGTATAGGATACACAGCAATCCTCCGACTCAGAGGCAGTCTCCTCAGTGGGTAGTGGCAGATGAGAGATAATTCTAGCATTGGTACTGTGTGAAGGGAAAGAGCTCATTGTATGCTGGCATTTTAAAGACTTTCAGCTGCTGATTTATGACCAGACTAACAAATCTTATTCAGTATAATGGCATTTTCATGTTGTGGTCTGACTACACTCAACTCAAAACACAGCAGATCACATAAGTTCCATTCAACCATAAAAATTCAATGAATTTTCTACTAAAAGGGGAACAACAGTGATCATTTTCCACTGGTGATGAGTTGTTACTTTAACAGTTTGCTTTGATATTCATTTTGCCACTTGAGAAACCCTATGTTTTAAGTAGTATACTTTGTTAATGTATGTATCTTGTTACCCATATCTTTCCTCAGCATGTGGAGGCTTCATTGAGCTGAATGATAATGATCCTCCAGGTTACATCACTTCACCTAACTATCCTCAGAACTACCCCCAAAACATTGACTGTATCTGGGTCATCACTGTGCCCAATGGAGAAGCTGTACAACTAGACTTTGAGGATGAGTTCTACATTGAACCCACACAGAGGTAAGAAAGAAAGAAAGAAAGAAAGAAAGAAAGAAAGAAAGAAAGAAAGAAAGAAAGAAACTTTATTAATCCCCATCAAAAGTGCGTTGCCTATTTTTCTAATTTTCATTGACAGTATTTGTATATAGATTCTATGTCATCATTTACTGTTAGATGCAATTGAAATCCCCAACTTCTAAACATAAGTCATCATCACAAATAAAATCACTCTCTCAGACCAAATCCATAGAGAATATCTGTTTTTTAGCCAGTGGGGATACAGGAGCTTATTGTCTTATTACGGAGCTTATTAATAAGGCATTCAGGAGGCAAACACAGTTGGGAAATCATTTATTTATAAATGTGAAAACAATGCAAATTTGCATTTACATTTTCAATACTGTATTATCTCCAAGCAAGGATTTGGGGATCATGACCTTGACAAGACACATTGTCAGCTGTTCCTTGATGTATTTTACAGATGTATGTACGACTATTTAGAGGTGCGTGATGGCTCAACTTCCAGTGCTGACTTAATTTCCCGCCTGTGTGGCAATACTAAACCATCTACCCAGCATTCAGCAGGCTCTTCCATGCTACTCAGGTTCAGAACTGACAATAGTGTTACACATCAAGGCTTTAAGGCAAAGTTCTCCAGGGGTAAGCACATGAGAGTCATCACATACTATCTTCTACTTCTACCTAAGCCTCGATTTAAAAAAGTTTTGCTGCAAGATTTTATAATTACAGCCAAAAACCATTTGAACTTATACTGTAACTTTGCAACATTACAGCAACATGTAGTGGTACCTACAGAGGTCAGCGGGGTACAGTCACCAGTCCTGGCTTCCCAGGTTCCCATTATCCTGACAGTTCCAGCTGTGAGTGGTACCTGGAGGGACCCACGGGTCACTACCTGACCCTCAGCTACGGGAACTTCAGCCTGCAGAGCAGCCCAGAATGCACTGCTGATTACGTGGAGATCAGAGAGTACAATGCCTCAGGTAAGAAACAAGGGTCAGATCATCTTAGAGTTTATTGAACCTCTCGTTTTTATTTCATTTTTGGTCCTAATTGTTTATGTTTAGGACTGTGCAGAAGTCTTGGACCACCATTAGATTTTATGACTTAGCAATGTTTATATGACTATTACAATATAATTATTAGTTTAAACACATCCAGAAAGTAGGGAAAACATTTTTTGCAGATTTAAAATAACACATTTTTTCAGAAAATAAAACTGTTTCTACAGATAAAAGTGTCACGTATTTAGTGTCACCTATACTTCCACTTGATCAATAGCACAAACCTGGTGATAGTGGAACCTTAATTAATGTTACTGGTAAGAAAAATATTTCATGTCTGCTGTGGAAAAGGTTTATTACACCAGGTTTACTCATGACATATTTGAACATTACATTCACATTACATTCACACATAATATAAGTCAAACTCATAGACAGCTTGCTCATATGTAAGAACAACTTTCATTTAAAGCATTCCAATCCAAATACCAATGGTCACAGAATTTAGTAGAGATAAAAACAATAAAGCTAAGCTAAACAACGCAAAATGTTTGCACAGTATTGTACATTACTTGAAATAGGAAGGGGTGTGAGGGCCTTTTCTTATATCATGTATCATTAATTAATGCAATAATTTGACATTGTTGCTTTCAGTGTGTGGTCTACTGCTGTCTCACACAGTCTAAGAATGTTTGGTACAAAAGCAATACACCAACAATCAGATAGCCTAGTGGTTAATGTGGCTTTTGTTTTAAAGCCTGTTTGCATCATACTAAAGATGTGAAATGGTTCCTACTCTTAATACTAAGCATAAAGGGAAGTGTAGGGGATGGTAGTTTGAGATGGATTGGGGAAGCAAAAAAAGATCATACCAATTATAGCCCTGTAGACTTAAGAAAAGCTGCTTTACACTGCCCCTCACTTTATTCCACATATACAGTGAAGTGAAGGTCAAGGTACTTCAGTGACAAACCTTGGATTTCTGGTTATTTTCATCTCATACACATGATGTAAAAACTTTTATTGCCCAGACTTAAATGTGGAGAGTGATAGCATTTTCATGTGTACAAAGGATCTCCTTAGATTCTTTGTTGCATAGGTTACACTTGCACTGCTGCCAGTCAGACTGGAGGATTACACACACACACTGTATTTTCCCTGTCTAATATTTTGTTTGCGTGAGAAGGATATCGCTCTGCTTAACACTGTGCTTTGCTGCATGTGTTTTTGCATTTAGGGAGGCTCCTGGGCAGAGACTGCGGCAGCAACCTTCCAGCTTCCATGGACACGTCTGATAGTTTTGCCTATGTCAGGTTTGTCAGTGATGCCAGTGGTAATGCAGCTGGCTTCAGTCTGTCATTTGAAGCCAGTGTTGAAGGTACAGTTTTCATTATTATTAAAGCCAAAGATTGATTTTTGCTGATCACAAACTGCTTGTTTGTAGAGATATAGTACACGTTAAATCTAAGTACTGTCACTAGACTGGTAACAGAGAGACAGAGAACTTTTGCTGCTTGTATCTAAAATCATCCTCTCTTTCATTCATCTCTCTGTAAAGATCGGGAGTCCATGTGATAATTTGCTATAAGGCACTGGTAGTAAATTAGTGATAAACCTGAAGCCACAATGTCATGTTATCTTCATCATAGTTATCCTTATCCTTATTCTTATGATTATCATTATCATCATCACAGTCAATCCAAGATGCTGTATAACATTTCATCACAGAAGGAGATGTGACTTCTCATGTTGATTGTCACACGGTTGTGCTCTTCCTCTCCTTTCTCATACTTCTCTTGCAGCTTGTGGAGGTGAACTGAATGCTCCCTCAGGAACTATCTCATCTCCCAATTACCCTAACCTATACCCTCATAGCCGGCTGTGTCGCTGGGAGCTTGTGGTGTCACCAGGCCATCGGGTCACATTCACAATTAATGATCTACGGCTGGAAGATTCTGGTAGTTCCTGTGCATTCGACTACGTTGATGTGAGTTTTTCCATTTGTTAATTCTCCCACTTCTTCTCATAAATCTTCATAATGTCATAAATCAGTTCCATGCACTTTAAAAGCATTTGAGTGGTAGCTGAGGAATGTGCAGCAAATGCATAAAAACTACAATTAATACTGGCTTGATAATATACACTTTATTTTCTTCTTTAGGTTTTTAGTAAGAACTGAAGGATTTTCTTACTTACTTATCTTGTCTTTAAAGCTTGAGTCCATCATTTGTGTTTGGATTGAATTATTGAAAACCTCTTTATATCTGGATATCGATAAATGAAATCTTCTGGGTTGGTTTTATTATGGCATTGCTAGGATTAAACACAATCAGACAGTTTTATTTAGTTGTGTTTTGGAAACAAATTATTGCCTATAGCTTTAAGTAGTGTATTAATAAAAAAGACCCTGCCCTGCTCTGCTGACGGTTGTGCCCTACAGGTACTGAATGGGTTGGCAGACAATGCTCCTCGCCTGCAGCGGTTCTGTGGTACAGTACCAACCGGCACACAGGTGCGCTCTTCAGGAAACACCATGACCATTGTGTTCCGCACTGACGCTTCTGTGTCCAATGGTGGCTTCATGGCATCCTACTCATCAGATGAGCCTGCAGGTTAGTTACCTTGGATGTAACACTGTCGACATATTAACATAGTTACAAGTTTTAAAAACTTCCTAATAAGTTAAAAGTACATTAGGATTACTGCTGTGTATCAGTGACAAGACAGCTGGTCTGTCTGCCTGTCTACTTGCCTAGGTCTGTTTGTCTGCTTATCTGTCAGTGGGCCAAATGAATGATTTTTCTTGAAATTTTCTGTTGGAGTACAGTTATGACTTGAGGAAACACTCATTACATTTAGATCAAGGTTGTGGATTTACTACGAATCTTATATGTTTTTTAAAACAACTATAGCCTTTTTATACATTTAAATGTCACCTTCAAAATCATTGTAATGGGTTTGTAAAGTTTCTAAAAGGGAATATGAGGTTCTGTGTCCTCAGTATGGGGAGCAGGTGTAATTATATTGTAGGTTAATTCAGTTCATTTATTGCAGTTCACTTGTTACTGTTTATATATTGTATAGTTATTGTTTATATACTGTAAAATGTTAGTTAATTTATTAATTTCTTGCACATCACAGATGTACAGTATGTTTTTTTATTGTATAGCATCCTTATCCTTCTATACTCTTAGTATACTACATTTTTATAGGTAGTGAACCTCTGTTATATTCTGCACATGGTTGAAGTAGCTATGACAAAAGCAAATTCCCCTCCGGTATTAATAAAGTACAGTATTTTGATTCGGATTTTGAGGTGGGAGCACTGTGAGAAGTTAATTGTGAGATCATCCATTTAAAGTGTTGTAACTGTAACTAAGTCTTTAAGTCTTATAAGTATCTTGTTTTGTAGCATAGCCACTCGGACATATTAATCACCAGGTAGTATAAAAACATAAACTTTTAGCTTTCTTTTTCCCCTCAAAAGGACAATGGCTTGGCTAAAAACAAAGGTTAAATACAGTATAATGTTAGTCTGAATGGAAGTCAATGGGAAAATAGACAATAAAGTATGTAAAGTATGGCACATAGAGTGCACACCAGTGTGATTGACAGCTGGTATTGTTCAAAAGGACCCTGGTTGCAGGTGATGCCACCAGATCGTGAATATCACGGATTCAGAACTGGATTTTTAGAGTCCTATGGGTGATGCCACAAGTTTCCACATATAGCAAACGCAGCAGAAAGCTTCATGCACTCATCAGTGCACCTAATGCTGTCTACAACCTCTTTTCCTGCTAACATCAGGCTTTTGTCTGCAGCGTGAATAGATACATTCTGCAATGTTAGTAATATGACACTTGGATGAACGCTGTATAATTTCATCATCTTATTCTTTATTTTGGCTCTCTATCGGCACAATCACGAATTTCAGTGAGGAAACTATAGTTTATTTAACTTAAAACACAAAGAGATATTTTAGTGCGTTTAGGATTGCGTGTGTGTTCATTTTGGCTGATCCTCACTTTTTTTTCATCCCTTAAAAGAGCTTTTTCAGGGTTAAGACCTAGTTTTAGGGTAAGGGTTAGAATTGGGTTTAGGTTTGGCTTAGGGTTATGCATCCAGTTGTGATGGTTAAGGTTAGGGTGAGGGGCCAGGGAATGTATTATGTCTATGAGGGTCCTCACTTTGATAGAAGCGCAAGTGTGTGTGTGTGATCCAGGTATTACTTATGTACCTATGTTCCTATGTAAATCTATTTACAGTCATATTATACAGACTTGTCTTTCCCATTAAGTAATTTATTACATTTGAATGTTAATTAAGACATGTTGTATGGGATTAGGGTTTGGTTAAGGTTAAGGCTGGGGTTAGGTTTAGGATTAGGCCAGTAGTAGTTAAAGTAAGTCTCTAAGAAATGACTGTAAGTCAATGTAAGGCCCTCTAAAGTCAGTGAAACCAGATTCTCTCTCTGTGTGTGTTTGTGCATGTGTCAAAATAGAAGGAATAATAGAGACAGAACTAATATGGGTGTGGGCCATGTGGTAGAATGTTGCTCAGTCACAGGCACAGAGAGAGAACACACCTTCAGAGCAGCCATTTTATGACCTCGAATCATAATCACAGATGTGGCCGAGCAAATTAAATGATTCACTTCGGCTAACACCTTCAAGATTCAACTCCATTTTCATTACACTGGAAGAGTGTGCTATTATTGAACAGTAATTGTATTATACTAGAAGGTCATACATTGAGGTCATTAGTGTTGTTTGTCTGTGATTACACTTTGACTTTGTCATTGTTAGTGTGTGGTGGAATCCTGAACAACCCAGTGGGTGACAACATCACCTCTCCTGGTTATCTGGTGTCCAACTACAGCAGCAACCTCAACTGTGAGTGGCTCATCCAGAACCCACGGCACATCAATTCCTCTATTGTGGTGATAATAACTGACCTGCACCTGGAGAACCACCAGACTTGTGAGTCAGACTACATCCAGTTCCGCTTAGGTGAGTACCACACAGGCAATAATGGCAACCATACTATTGCCTTCATTCCTATCCATCCTCATCTCTCCAAATCTCACACATTGAGTTTTATCCTTCTCATCCACCACATGTACTTTGGACTTTACTTGGACTGTTAGTTACTATTTTATTCAACTGTTTATTGACTTTTCATTGCAAATGCACAACTAGTGTGGAAATATAGACATTGCACACAAGAGAAACATTTAACATTTTAATAAGAATAAAATAAGAATAAAATAAACCTAGCAGGAACAAGCAAAAGAAAATGTGAAATAAACACTGTACAAAAAAATACAAATAATAATCGTAATCATAAAATAATCATAAACAATACAAAATGACATGTCAATTCATTGACCTTCAAGAAGAGACCTAAATTAAGACGCTATGTTGGTTAGTTCATCTCTTTATTCCTTAAAACTGATCTTTTAACTTCCAGTGTGTTGTGAGAGGTAGTTTTACCCACAGGTGTATTTGTGGTGACAGGCCAGACCTCCTTGCCAAAATACCTAGAATACATAAAGCTGGTCCCTCCCTAAATTCTACCTTCAATGCTTTATTGATACATTGGATAACAGCCACCCTGAGGTTGTGGACCATCTCAAATTAATAAAACATATGTACTGTGTGCCCCATTCCTTTTCACATCTTCAACAGTTGTCATTCTCCCTAAGTATGAACCTAGACATTTATTGCTGGAGTGCAGCAGTTCCTATTCCTGAATAAAATAAGCCATGTCTACATGTCTAGGGCTATAGTGCACCAGGACCTATTTATTTCCTTCCAGATCTTCCAGTCAATGTGTCCCAAGGTCTTTTTCCCAAGTTAGCTTAACACCTTTTACTTTGGGGGTTGATGTTTCCCATGTCATAAAATCTGGTTGTCCCTCCTCTAAGCTTCCAGCCTGGTCGCCAATGTATCTCCCTCCGGTAATAAGCACAAGACCCGAGATCAAAACTAGTTTTATTCCACAAATGACCAACCCGTGAGAACTGGGATCAAAGAGAAAAGAGAAAAATCAAAAACAAATAAGCAAGAATAAAAAATTCAACATAGGTATGTATGTCCTCAATTACAAAGAAATGCCTTAAAGAATATAAAATAATAAAAAGGAATTTATACAAAGGCTTATAGGCCTTAAACATAAAATTTGGTTACTTCATAAAGTATATCTACATATGCGCCACATAAATTTCACGTAAAATAAAATTAAATGTTTGACAGCAAACTACTTAATAGGGTTAGGGTCCTGTCCTTGTCTTTCTTCTCTTAATGTTATTTGTCCTTAAAGTTATATCTCTAGTTTGATATTGTATTTTTTCCTTCAGCTTGCTTGCCTGGCGAGTGCGTTGCTTAATTTTGTCCTGACGGAAACACAGGACAAAGCGATACATAGTTCCACCTCTATAGTAGTAAATCAGCCTCTGTATATAGGTGATAGCTCTTGAATGCAAGACATAGGTGCAAATTTTACCTTAATACAGCTCCTTAATTGAAGGAACTTCCAAAAATCTTTGCTGAGGATATTGTATTTACATATACATTATTCACCAAATTTTTGCAGATGACCAATTTTTTGTTAATTTTCAGTGACTTACAACATATTGATGATCCCATAATGTGGGATCATCAAACGACATACCTGGTTGGTCAATTTTCAACTTTCTTTGGAAAATGCCGACACAGGATTTCTATAGGATACATCACCATTGGGTGAGGAAAGCTTGTACTAAGAAGAGCTTTGTCAGTTCTTTCTTTATCACCACCATGCAGGCAGGAGCACAGACCTCCGACATATTTGATTAAGATAGCTGACTGACACTAAAGGCATGGTGATACCAATCTATTCTTGGGCATCTTAGGCCACAATGATGAGACGAATGATGCATATACAGTAGTTCTTTTTAATTAAAAGCAGGCTTCTTCCCCATCCATAAAAAGCTGAATATGGCCCTATTAAATCTAGACTTAAGAGGGAGTGGAAAGTTCAGAGGTACCATGTATGATATGTAATTAATCTGTCTTATTGTAATCATCTTCACTAAATTTATTTTTCCATCTAATGATAAACTTTTAATAAATTATGACCAAAAAAAAATACTTTTAGTATTTCGTATAAGGCACAGTAAATTTAAAATTATTAAATGCCAATTATTAAATATACTGGGAGGGCAAAGGCATCACCAGATTTCGACCAATTGATATTGTAACCTGACGTACAAGAAATATAACTAATCACAGGTAAAATATGAGGCACTGTATTTTCTTGGTTACTTGACAGTAATAGTATGTAGGGACGTGATCATACACTCAACTCACTATTCGATACAATTCACAATTGTTTGTTCACGATCCAATTTTTTCACAATTAATTTTAAAGAAAATGAGCCACAGACAAATTATTTATTACCAAATAAAATTATCCTTTGATTTATAGGAATCGTTATTTTAAATAACAAAATACAAAAATGCTCCTTTCTTTAACAGAAACGCTGCACATCACCATTTATCCCCTATTATCAAAATTAAAACTGGCCTTATCCGACAGCAGCAGCATATCCGACCAGCATTGTGGGGGATGTGGGGGGGGTAGACACATGACATGACATGACATGACATGACATGACATGACATGACATGACATGACATGACATGACATGACATGACATGACATGACACAGAGATTGTAACAATACCGATATTACATTTGAAAGTGTACATGTATATTAATTGTAAATGCAGTAATTGGAGAAAAGATGACCGAGTCCACAACAGCTATATCAGTTTGAGTTAAAATCTTAAGTAGCGAGATGTGTGTATGTCCATTTGTGTGTGAGCACGTGCAACAGTGTATATGTGTAGGGGTTGTCATTGGATGTGCTGTGAATCTGAGTGGGGGGACGCACCCGTGCCCAGCCAGCCCCCCAGCAGCAGGCAGATAAGGATCCAGATGCATAGAGCGCCCAGCGGCCACACGGGGCAGCGAAGACCCGTGGCCAGCGCCCAGGATTGCTACCCATCCACCCCGCAGATGGCCAGGCAGGAGGATACCAGGCAGAAGCCCCCCCACCCAGGGTCGGCCCCAATGGCAGGAGGCAGCAGGACCACAGACACGGGACAGGCCACCCCATATCCAGGCAGAGCCCGGGGGGGAACAAGACCCTTGCACCCAGCACCCACTCAGGCCCCCGGTTAGGGGCCAGCCCACCAGCGGGAGCGAGGCCCCCCAAGACCGCCCAAGGGAAGAACAGGCAGAGGCTTACGGAAGACCCCCAGCCGAGAGGTCCCAAAGGGGGCAGGAGACGGGCAGATCCCCAAACCAGCCAGTGGCCAAACCCATAAGTACAGGGGAGGGCCAGGGGTCCAAAGGCCCACCACGTCCGACCCCGCAGTGTCCAGGCACAGATCCCACCCACATCTAGGGGCCCAAGCGCCCATCATTGTCGTTCGCCGAGCAAGCGGGTCACACATCCTTCATGCTTCCGAATTGACATTTGACTTCATATTGTTTGCACTTCTGTATTGTGGCTCTGGATAAGTCCTGGCTGAAGTAGATGCGCTGGCCCTTCCACTTGGTGTTTCCTTTCTCACATGTGGAACGCAGCAAGTCCACCACAGACCTGTTCTAAACCCTACATTAAACATAACAGTGAATGGTTTTACTTCAAAATGAATAGTGTGTTTGGGACATAAGGTAGGATAAATTGCAATTTTATAAATGTTAATTACTCTCGCCCTGTGTCAGCTGGAGTTAGGCACCAGCGCCCCCCGCGACGGTAGAAAATGAGTGAGAGAGAGAGTGAATAAATGTTAATTACCAATTTTGATTCCAAGCTCTATTGTGTAAAGGTACTATATCACACTAGTTCAATTCAATTCAATAGAGAACTACTTTATTTGTCCCCCCCAAGGATGCAATTTAAGGGCAAGCAGACGACAAACAAACAAGCAGGCAACTCATCTACATACAGTACAAGTCTAAAATAGTAACTTAAAATAGTAGTTTTCATTACCAAGCTTTTACCTGGAAATTACAGTAATAATTATTACCATAATATTCACTGCTTATTGCCATACTATTATTATGTTATTACTGACCGTCAGCTAAAGTCTACCTATTGTTTCAGGCTTGTGTTTGTGTTTCTGAATTTCCATCCTCTCTCTGCCTCGCAAACTGTGTGTGTGCATGTGTGTGAGTGTGTGCAGGTGTGTGCAAGTGATTTAGCAACTTTTTGGTTTACTTCAGAAAAAAAACATGAATCCAAACCCTGATCACTGTAGCTGTAGAAAACACACAAATTAATAAAATGGTCACTGTCACTGTCACTCTCAGGTAATGCTGATGGGGAGCTGTTGGCCAGGTTTTGTGGGCAGACCACCCCTACAATTCCCATTGTGGTCTTTACCCCAGAGTTGTGGATCCAGTTCCAGACTGACAGCTCCCAGGGAGATCTGGGTTTCAAGGCCACTTACATGTTCTCTGGTGAGAGAGACAATGAAACTTAATTTAGAGTTTATTTTAACATAAAATGAGTGTTTAGAATTTATATTGTTACCATCTCAATCCTTATTGTCCAGAATGTGGAGGCTGGCAGACAGGCGAAGGAGGGGTGATATCCAGCCCTAACTACCCCAACACTTACCCTGGCCCCAGTCACTGTGCTTGGCTGCTGGAGGCTCCAATGGGGCACACCATTAAAGTGAGTCTGCCCTAAGTCAATGGAGGACATTCACACTGACATGCTGTCTGCAGTTTCTCACAATATTTCTCAATTACTTTCATCATGATACAGTTTTTTCTGTATTCATATACCCCATTTCTATTGCACAAAAGACCTGTTTATGACAATACCAAATGTCAAATGACAGTGCAGTGCATTTAGGTTTTTCTTGGCTTTCAGCTCTGATTGACATTTTGTGTGGGAACACAGCATCCTGGTGAACACCCAGTTCCTTCTTCATTTTCTTTACTTGACACTGTGCTATGATGTACTATGATGTGCATTAATTTTCCATCTATTATCAATGGCTGTTTGTAGTGAACCTTAACCTACATTAAGTGAACCTTAACGTAGGTTAAAATCATTTGGATCAGTTGAAATATTGATTGCAAGAAGGATCAAAGTAAAAGATACAAAATAATAACCACTGTAATGTTACTGAGCTCCATGGTGGTGACTTGTTTTATTTCAGCACATTTCACATGGGGTCCAAAAAAAAAAATACTCCACAGGGCAGGGAAATCACATGTAAATTTTTTTTGCAGGTCCACTAAGGTTCACAAATCCAATGTATTCCTACTAATGTAAGTCCTAAAGAGGCTATAGATTTATATTTGGATTTGCTACCACCAGTAGCAGCCCAACTAATACCAGTTACATATTTAGTAGTAAAATAAACATCCTCTATATTTCCATATTATTTTTATTATTATTATTACAGTGACTGAAGCAGGAGTGCAGTGTTTGCATGTTTAGACCTTGTGCTGACTTTTAAACATGTCTTTACTCCCCCTCTCCCAATCCACCTGCAGCTAACATTTAACTACTTCAACTTGGAGCCCCACTCTACATGTGGCTGGGACTCAGTCACCATCTTTAATGGAGGATCCCCTGGCTCTCCTGTTATTGGCCAGTACTGTGGGAACACTTCCCCAGGAACCATCCAGTCAGGTTCCAACAAGCTTGCTGTGGTCTTCCTGGCTGACCACAGTGTGTCTAGAGGAGGCTTTGTAGCCTCCTGGTCTGCTGATTCATCGGGTGAGTTTTCACTATATAAACACTCTTTACCTAGCTGTGATAGAAATACATGTATCGACAAACTTTAGTGATGCATGGGTTGTATTTTTTTTATAACTGGTCGGGTGGATTGTGGGTTGGCCCACACAACATGAGCAGCTACACATGACACTGCTGTTATTGGTTTGTATTAAAATACTATTGTCTTCAAAATCAGTGAAATCAGAGAGAGATCCTCAGTCATAAAATTTGGTGTAAATGTTCACTTGGTCTCTCTGATACATGTACGCTTTTTGGTTTGAATAGCCAAAGGCAAAAGGTTAAGGTCACATTTTGTTCTCTTGAACATTTAGTCTACAAATCCTGTAGACTAAAATTTTCATTCATTGGATGCAATCACTGGGCAATAATTCTTATTTTATTTTTATATTACATAATCACTTATATTTGCTTGTTGTCCAGGCTGTGGAGGGGTGATCCATGCTGATATGGGTACAATCAAGTCTCCAAACTATCCTCAGAATTTCCCAGCCAATGTTGAGTGCTCGTGGCAGATCATTGCCCACGAGGGAAAGCATCTGGAGTTGAGCTTCAGTGATTTCCAGATTCCTGACAGCAGTGGAACCTGTCAGAGCAGTTACATTAAGGTACCAGCACTGAGCTAATGAAGAGACAAATACACATATACTGTGTCTGTGCCTATGTTCATTTCTGCTTTAGATAATCGCCCACTTGGTATTTTAAATGGCGATGCCACATTCTGAGAAATGCAACCTGTTATTTTAAACTGAAACATGTTTAATGTTATGGGATGGAATTACTTGGATCAGAGAGAATAAGGAGTCAGGTAGGCAGCTAGGTTTAAATTAATAAAAAAAAAAATATTACATTTACTGATTTTATTTAGTGGGATTGCTGTGCAAGCAGCAATTCTTCGACAAATTCTTTATTATTCTGCCCTATTTGACACCTAACTCCTTCTTCAGTTTTTAAGATATTCAGACATTCAACTTAATGAAGAATCAATCGAATGTATTCAGTTTTCCAAATTATTCAATATTTTTCATGGACGTTTTCCTATAGAAAATGAATGGAGAAATTTTTCAAACTTGAAGTTTTTCTGCATGTTTCAACTCCTTATAACTCAGTCATACTTTCAGCTAGAGAATTTCAAAATATTATTCAATGTATTCAACTTTTCAATACCATTCATACTTTTTTCCACAATCACAGTTTAAGTTTCATCAGGTTTTTGGACTTTTCTGAGTTTAACATTGGCGTGTATTGTGTCAGGTATGGTGTGTGATTACATACACACTAACCCAGAGTGTGAAGTATGAACATCCAGACACAATACTTTTAGGAACAACTCACCGTAAATCCCAAGCCTTTGGTCCCACGGACATATATTTGTTGGGGCTCTTGTGATGTAACTTTGGAAGCTGACAGACTTATACTTTAGGCTCAGCGAGCATTTTCTCCCATTAAGACACTACGGCCTCAGACTTGGCAAAATCTCAGACTGAGCCACTTATTTCTCTCACGTCTGTGGCCACATTTTTAAAGATATCCACACAAATTTCAGGAGGTTCTGAGGACGCTCATGATGGGTTCGTGTTTTCAGTAGGACCTACTGTTTTTATTTTACAGTGAGTTGTTTGGACGGTGCTTCAGAGCTGTTTCTCTGTATTTTTAACTGTCGCTCAGCAAGTGTGACACACAACATGCATGCACACATTCTTTAGCACCATCACCATGGCAACCTTAATTGGATGCAACTGTGTCTCTGTGCCAAACACACATGTACACAAACACACCTGTTTCACATCAGCTAATTAGGGGGAACAGAAGAAAGGTACATTCCTCTCAAAATATTACTGTCTGAAGTCTGTGAAGATTCTCAGTCATCCAGGTCATGGTATCCAAAAGTGTAGTAAAAAAAGGCAACTGGACTTAGTTGAATTTCTTGAAGACGTTTCGCCTCTCATCCAAGAGGCTTCTTCAGTACTGTTTGACTGGTGGAGAGTCTGGGACTTATAAACTCTGTCAGGTTCTTGGTCCATGGGGTGTGGTTTGGATAGGAAGGGGGTGTGAGTTATTTACTAAAAGGTTAGATGAGTCGTTAAGTCATCAAAGGGTCGTTAGATATTGGCTTTTGTCTGATTCAGTTTCACCTGAGTCGTTAGTTATTGGCTATTGTCTGGTTTAGTTTCACCTGAGTCATCAACTGTATCTGACTTTAGGTGTGAATGTGTGTGAAACCTCCTGGGGAGGGAGTTCAGAACAGCACTGTAGGTGGCTGATAGCTGGTGTCTTAGACCACCTCCCCTGTTCAAGGTTGGTTTCTCCAGTTTGGCAAAGATGGCTTCTTTCACTCCTCTTTCAAACCATCTGTCCTCCCTGGCCAAAATCTGAACATTACTGTCCTGGAAAGAATGTCCTGTCTGGTGTAAGTGTAGATAGACTGCTGAGTCTTGTCCTGAGTGGGTCTGTCTTCTGTGTTGGGCCATGCATTTGTGGAGAGGTTGTTTTGTCTCTCCAATGAACAAATCATTGCAGTCCTCACTGCACTGAACCGCATATACCAAGTTGGTTTTCTTGTGGTGAGGTGTTTTGTCTTTGGGGTGAACCAGTTTCTGTCTGAGGGTGTTGTCCGGTTTGAATTGTATTGGAATGTCGTGTTTGTTGAAAATCCTCTTAAGTTTTTCAGACACAACGGCAACATAGAGGATAACATCCCCTACCTTCAGTTTAGTTAATAACTCACACCCCCTTCCTGTCCAAACCACACCCCTTGGACCAAGTTTATAAGTCCCAGACTCTCCACCAGTCAAACAGAACTGAAGAAGCCTCTTGGATGAGAGGCGAAACGTCTTCAAGAAATTCAACTAAGCCCAGTTGGCTTTTTTTTACTACACTTTTGGATTACTGTCTGAATATTTATAGTTTTAAAAGGTTAATTTCACCAAAATGCTCCTTTCTCTCAGTACTTGACATTTTATTGCATTAGCTCAGAAACAGAGTGCTTGTTCAGAGGCTGGCAGATAGCAGCAATAAACTGGGTTAATCTGAAGAGACTATGAGGTTTTCGACCATTAATATTCTTTAATTTATCTAAGTAGACATCAGAAATATAGATTTTTGGTTCAAAAAGACCATTCTGTGTGACCTTTAATGATCCATCGTGTTCACTTAACTTCCTTATGCAACAAAAACATGGTTCTCCTAGGGTTAGGGGTTAGTCCTTTACTGTAGAATTGTATGAGAACATACATTGAGTTTCATTCAGTTATAGCTACATGTTCCTGTGTTGTAGTAAAAAGACTCCAGGACCAGGTTTTCTTTTGGTAAGACTCTTTAAACCAGAGGATCGCACGAGCAGCCGTTGCAATAGTCAGCCTTTGTTTTGAATACAGACATTGGAGGAGCATAAGTCCTGAGGGAGTTATGAGGAGAGAAAAATTTTGTTTGCTGTGCGATTTTCCACAATACAGTGTTAACAGTTTTTCTGTGTTAAAAAAAGGTGAAGGACAATTAATCAATGCAACATGTTCTTCTATGCACATAGAGGTGGACACTCTAGACTTATCTAGGCCTCTTAAACCCTTAAAACCTGAACTGCAATATTGTTTTACATTGATGACACTTAAATATGATCTAAATTGGCAAGTCTGGCACTTTTTATTTAATGAGTGGAAGAGTGGAACATTTAATTAAATAGTTTAATTAACAATATAGCATAAACTTACATTCATCGGATTACATCGGATTACGTCCTAACTAAAAAATAAGATAATATAAAGATAATCCTTTATTAGTCCCACAACATTGTTAGAGCAGTAAAAATAATAATAATATAATAATAATAATATAATAATAATATTATTAAAAATAATAATAATATAATAAACTGTGATTCAGGTCTTTGAACTGTGGAGGATGGTTTTTAACTTCTTAGCATACAGTCTGCTGGAAATTATAAGAAGGGGAACTGGTGATATACAGTTGCTGTCAAAATTGTTCAACCCCCACGGTAAATTAGGCTAACTGTGCATAAGGAAGACTTTGAAGTATTCTTGGGATCATGTGTCCTGTGATTGTCCTTGATTGAATCCATCTTGCCCTCCACATACTGCAGGTTTCCAGTGCCGGACGAAGCGAAGCAGCTCCAGAGCATCACTGAGCCACTGCCATGCTTCACTGTAGGCAGGGTGTTTTTTTCTGCATATGTTGTATTCTTCCTCCTCCAGACATACCACTGATCATAGCCATTTGCTATCTTTTTGTATCCTTTTCCTTGTTTGTGCAAGGCAGTGATCCCTTTTCTGAACTTTTTGGACAATTCTCTTAGCCATATTTCTAACATGCAATCAAACGTCACCACCAACAATCCAGGTATTTGAGGTGATTTATCTCAAGCAAACCTGATGCAACTAATGAAGCCCATAGTTGAAATGTCGCTGTTGAAATTTCGCCAGTAACCCTAAAATTCAGTGGGGGTTGAATAATTTTGATTGCAACTGTAACTGTGAGTTGTGTGGGATAGACGTCTCATTGAGACAGACTCAAAATCATCCTTCATGAATAAATTAACTTATAGCACCAGAAAAAAAGAAACAAACAAACAAAAAAAACATGCACAATAATTAAAGGAAGTTTGCAGTTAAAGGACAGGTGACAAAAACTGTTGTCGGGGTGATTGGTCAGGTCTTTTATTCATTAATTTATTTCAGTTACTAGTTTTTTGTTCGGGAATTGTTTTAAGGTTAAGACTGTGTACTGTGAGTGTACAGTAGTATGTACCATGTGAATCCACCATTTAGTGTGTATTTTCATTTTACAGGTGTGGTCGGGGCGGAGCCAAAATTCTGATGCTCTGCTGTCAACAGGATGTGGTTTGGTGGCTCCAGGCCGCATCGTTGCTCCATCTAACATCATAACTGCAAGATTCCAGGCCACTGGAGCAACAGGCCGAGGGTTTGCTGCCTCCTTCACTACCAGTAAGAATCAGGCAGCCACGATGACTTCATGTTTAGGTGTAGCACTGACTGTTAGGTGCCTTTTCAAGTTTAAGTTATCACATAAGAGTCCAGAAAACAAGCAACCCTTTATTTACTTTTTAAATATTTTGAGATTGCTTTAATGAGGATAAATGACAGTTCAAGGATAGTTCAGGTTATTTGAAGTGTCTTTGCATGAGGCACTTCACTACCTCAAAAACACATTTGAAAGCATGTGAACTAGTACTTTACCTTAGCCTGTGCCCACTTCAGTGTTTGAATGAGCCATTCCAAAATACATGCAAATAAAAACTGATGTTTTTTCTTCAGGTTGTGGAGCAAACTTCACAGCCTCCAGCGGACGTGTGGTTTCTCCAAATTATCCAGCTGACTATCCTGGCGAGTCCAACTGCAACTATGTCATAGATGCTGGAGAGCAGACAGTGGTCATTGTCATCTTTAAGGTCTTCCAAGTAGAAGGTGTTTATGTGATAGCAATATATGGAATCACCTGCAGAAGTCTGATAATCTGTAGAATGACTTAGTGTTGTTGATCACCAACAGTCTATTACAGTTGTTGAGTATGAGTCCTGTCTCTTTTATGTTTAGCACACTCTACATGTCAGTATGATGGCCTGAAGATCTACAACCTGGCTACAGGTGGCGCTCCTATTGCCACTCTCTGTGGCACCAGTATTCCAGGCCCCTTCTCCACCTTTGGCCCCATGTCTCTCAATTTCTACTCTGACTCTGCGATCAGCGACACTGGCTTCATGGCGGAATACAGAGCGATTTGTAAGTAAACCCACATATTCTGTATGGTTTGTTTAAAATTCAGCCATCAGCTTATGTAGTAATCAAAACTAAGGTGAGCATAAAGGACAGGAAAATAATGTAGTTTTTTTTTTTTAAACATCTGCTAAACCCATTCAAAATTTGAAATACATTTTGTCAATCAATCAATTAATTTATTTGGCATTGACCTTCCCTAATTTTTAAGGGAAGAACTTAAATAGTTAAATCTGCATAAATGATATGAAAGTCAAATTAAACGTGTGTGCGTGTGTGTGTGTGTGTGTGCGCGTGTGTCTGTAAAGCATGTGGTGGCTTCTTCAACAGTACAATGGGAACAGTGAGCAGTCCAGCACTGTCCATTATCAACTATCACCACAACATCAACTGTACCTACCATATAATGGTGGCTGCTAACAGGGTGGTGGATCTCAGGTAAGACATTTCAGTTATAGAGAGACGGGAAGCTTTTCATTTTGTATCATTGAATATGAATTTGGAATTATATAAACTCTGATGTAATATTAATTTTAGAGACACTGGACTCTGGTTTGTCACCCTCCATCCACCAAAATAGACTTCCATGAACAATTGCAGAGACTGCTTAAACATCATGCAGCATACAATAAATCTAATGAAATAATTGTAATTGGAGATTTTAATGTGAACTGGGACTGTAAGACAGATAGAAAGATACTTATTACAATGGAAAATTTCAGTTTTTCCCAACTCATACAGCAACCAACAAGGATCACTAAATATTCGAAAACAAAAATAGATCTACTGTTTAGCAATAGGCCTGTGAGAATAACTAAATCTTACAATTTTCTGACGGGTCTCTCAGACCATGATATTATCCTTTCTTCCAGGAAACTTTCCAAATTGAGGATTAATATTGATTTCTCTAACTCGGCAAATAACAGGTCTCTATATGAATTTATACCTAACAGCCAACATCAAAATGTGGCCACAGCTTTGTCATCACCGAATTGGGATGCAATTCTGCAGAGGGATGATCCTGAACTTTGCAGTAGTCGATTCATCAAAACTCTTAAAGATGTTATATCAATTCATTCCACCAGAGGGACACATAGAAGCAAGAAAAGATGCTATTTGCCAAGGTTAAATAAAGAATGTACAAATCTAATGTCAACTAATGTGGCAAAAATAGCAGAGAAGTGGGTGATCAAACTTTTAACAGCTCATTTGGAAAACACCCAACCTTCACTGCACCCATTACAATTTGGTTTTCGGACCCATCACTCCACCGACAGTGCCCTGTGTGTACTGACAGAAAATATAAAAAAGCCTGCTTGATAAGAGTCCCTGTGTTGGGGCTGTCTTTTTAGACTTAAAGAAAGCCTTTGACTCCGTAAACCATCAGATTCTTTTATCCAGCGAAGCTCTTCTATGGTTTAAATCTTATCTGTCCCACAGGAAACAGTATGTGGTTGTAGATGGTACTAAATCTCCCCTTTTAGACTCGGAAGTTGGTGTTCCACAGGGGTCTATCCTTGGGCCAGTTTTGTTCTCCCTTTTCATAAATAACCTACTCAATGCTTGTCCTAACATCTTTTCACAGATGTATGCGGATGACGCAATAATCTACACACATGCAAAAAACATTCAACAAGCTGCTGCTGGTCTCACAGCTACGCTATCATCTGTTCATAACTGGCTTAATGACTCATGCCTCATGCTTAACACTAGAAAGACTGTATGTATTTTTCAAAACGTCACCTTGAACCAACCAGGTCAAACGTCTTTTTAAATGGAGTTGAGCTTGACCTAGTCTTAGAATTTAAATACCTTGGAGTAATCCTTGACATTGTCTTTCAAAGGTCATGTAAAAAAAAGTTCAACCTAGGGTTCAACCTGCTGAATTTCCAGCATATCGGAAACAATCTAACTGTAAGTGCTGCTTTTTCTATGATAATTTCTCATATTGATTATGTTTGACTACTTGGTCTCTTGCTTGTCCCACAACTTTGAAGATGATAGAAAGTCTTTACAAGAAAGCACTATCCCATCATCATTGTCACATCTTGAAAAAAACGCAGATTATTGGACTTCCAAAACATAATCAGTCTCAAAACAGCCTGTCTAATTTACAAGGTTCTACACTCTCTCGCTCCTCCATCGCTGAAAGAATTTATTAAATGCAAAGATAACGCACAAAGGACCACACGAGGCGCCACCAGAGGTGACCTGATCATAGCCCACAGGCGCACCACCTTTGGTCAGACAGTCCTGTCTGTCCGAGGAGGGAACCTGTGGAAGAGCCTACCATCAACACTGAGAGAATGTCCCACATATAATTCTTTTAAAGCTCAATCGAAAAACTGGCTATGGTCAAACCAAGGTTGCACACATTATTGTTTTTCTTTTTAATACAGTATGTTACTGCACGGTGATTGAATGTTGTATCGAGGACTTAGATATCTTATGACTCAGTGAATGGTGCAGTGATGTATGTGTACGTTGTGTAAAATGCAACTCTATAATTGAGCATGAGGCCTGTGTAAATGTGGTTGTAGATATTGTACAGAGGACTGATGACCTATTGTTAAATTTTTACATTTAAATAATTACATTTTTTAGTGTTATTTTGTAACGTATTGTAAACCCTGCCCGTGGAACTACGGATGGAAATTAGCCTTTGGCTACAATCCGGAATGTTTACGTTCATGTGTCTTATCATGTCTGTCAATTAACGTGCACTGTCCCAATAAAATAAAATAAAATAAAATAAAATAAAATAAAATAAAATAAAATAAAATAAAATAAAATAAAAAAATAGAATTAATAATTGGGTGAATTGGGTGAATGAATGGTTGTATTTGGGTCAGTTTGGTACTAGACAGTGACTAATGGTAATGAAGAGCTTTGAAAGCATTAAACCTTCATGTTATCTTTCTTCACTGGATAGCTTTAGGCAACAGGACTTGCTTGAATTACTGTAAGTTTGAAACAGAACTAAAGAACGTCAAGTTGCCTATAGCTACACTGCAAAGGCAACTATATTACAAACATTTAAGAAAGTTTTACTTATCAAGCAAAACAATTTAATAAAAATATATAAATAAAATGAGTCGTCCTTTACTTGATTGAGCTGACTTTAAGAATTTACCTTGCAGTTTACACACACTATTAATGAACACACAGGATCAGGGGCAGTCAGAATTTCATGCAAAACACTGTTTTAGCTTGTTACTGGTAGTAGCTGAGTACCTAAAAAATTATGACTGAGAACCTGCTTTCTCATTCTTTCTGCACAGGTTTAACACCTTCTCCCTGGAAGCTTCCTCCAGCTGTCGTTATGACTTCGTAGCAGTTTATGATGGACCTGACACCCTGTCACCCTTGCTGGGGAAATTCTGTGGTTCAGTACTCCCACCTAATCTGCGGTCCTCCACAAATCACCTGTTTATTGTCTTCAGGACAGATTCCTCAGTGAGTGGGCTTGGATGGAGAGCCATCTACAGTGAGACACTTGGTAGGTTGATCTTGCTTACCAAAAGGTTTCTTTGTTTGTCAGTACTTCATGCATGCAATAAAGCATGCAAAGTGCAATATGCAGATATCTACGACATCTTCAGAATATATCTGTCACTTTATCTCACTGTTGAACTGCTCACTCTCCCACACCAAAGTCCATAAAGAACATCAGAATTTTTAGCTCAGCTGCTGGTTTACTGCTGTCTCAGCACTAGTTCACAAATAACCTATGTAAACTACTGATAAAGGCAGCAGTGAATCAATAAAATCCTGTGTGCTGTGATATAAAATTGCTGATTTTATATGTGGAATTTTGTGCATGGAGTGGTTTGTAAAGCAAGATGAATTGGCTTTTTCCAGGTAGAAAAGATTTAATAGATATAATAGATTATAATTTAGATATAATATGTAGTATTTTTGCATTAAATATTTAAAAATGTATTAATGTTATTATGTTGTTAGCCAAAATGTTTCCAATACTCTTTGAAGCCATAAAAATCCATATTTCTATTCATTGTAATGGATGGTCTCATTTTGTCTGCCTTTTAATTATATCATCAACTTAACCAATTTCTGCTATAACTTTAGGGGCAAACCTCCATTGAAACTTCATAGTGAGGAAGGAAATATTTGGTGCTGTCTGTGTGTTGTCACGAGGCCCTCCCTGTAAAGAACAAAAGAAGTTATTCCTGTGACCTCTGGTTACCTGTTTGCTTCTATGTTCTCTGCAGGCGCAGCTCAGGGATGCGGTGGGTACCTTTCCATGCCCATGGGCATGTTTGGGTCTCCAGATCCGAACCTGGATGGGCGGTACGAGCCCAAGATGGACTGCCTCTGGACCATTGAGATGACCCTCAACAGGGCTATTAACCTGACCTTCACCTCTTTTGAGCTGGAGAGCTCCTCTACTTGTCGTTATGACTATGTCAAAGTAAGAGACACACAGACATTGCAATAGTTTTTCATTGGAACTTATTTGCCAGCCACCAGACAACATGGTAAAGCTGTGCTGTGTCATATCAACCATGTAAATCTGGTCAAAGTGGCCTGTGTAAAATAGTGTAATATAGATAATATAGTGTTAAGACTTTATTCTCTTGTGTTTGTGTATCTCAACCAGGTGTATGATGGTGACAATGTTAACTTCCCTCTGGTTGGGACATTTTGTGGAAACACTATCCCTGCATATTTTGTATCGAGTGGAAATTTCCTGACCATTCACTTTGTTACTGATAGTTCAGTGCAACAACGAGGCTTCAACGCTACATACAGAGCAGTACCATGTAAGTCAAGTGTTTCTTTCAAATGACAATACATGTTTTTATTTGGTTGAATAGAAAATGTGCGCGTTTAAAGATGAAAAAAGTGTGTAATGTTAACTTGAGCGACCAAATTTTTTATTTTAAGTAAATGCATCATTAGGACAGCTACACATTTTATTGTTACTGTATGTGCATTTTTTACATTAATTACAATAAAAGAGGGTAAAACACATTCTAATGAAAGATACAGTATTTTTAAGATGTAAAATCTTTTTTTTCAGGTTATCTTTCAGGGTTATCTTTAGGATGTTATGGAATCTCCACCAGTGACAGAGCTGCTTTTACTGTTCACAGTAATGGATTAAACTGAACAAATCAATCTAAGTTGAGCTTTAGCTTGGGTTGTATAAAATGCAAAATGGCTCACCATGATAAGAAATCATCTAAATAAGTGAGAAACAAAACTGTGAGAGTCCAGTAACAATCATGTGTTTTCAACACTTTGAAACATGTGCCTGGAAAAATGCGCGTTAATGAGTAAATGAGCGAATATTGATATTGCACCACGTTCCTTTTGCCCAGGACTTAGATTGTTAAAATAGAGCCCCCAAATCGTGTGAATAAAGTGCAGCCAATATATGTTTCATTTTATGCTTTTACTCAAACTCTTCATGTGTCTGCTTTCACTCAGTGCTTTGTGGTGGGACCCTAAATGCCACAACCCCAATACAGACCCTGACCTCACCCTTCTTCCCCAATGCTTATCCTCCTTTCACTACCTGCCGATGGTTGCTGGATGCTCCAGCCCAGGAAACCATCCTGCTGTCAGTCCAGAACTTTACGCTACAAAACAGCCAGAGCTGCTCCGCAAACTTCTTAGAGATAAGAGACTGGCCAGTGGTGAGTACAGACTGAGACTGTTCCAGAAAATGCTTCAGAGGCAAAACTGGTGGGAAAAACACTTTCTCTATCTCCCATGTGAAATCCTGTTGCCTTTTTTTTGCTATTTCCAGGGAGACTATGGGCAGTCACATAAGTTCTGTGCTTCTGATGGTCATCCACCAGACTTCTACAGCTACGGCAGGACAGTCTTTGTTTACTTCAAATCTGATGCATTCATTGCAGGAAATGGCTTGCGTTTCACCTATCAGATCGCAAGTAGGTATTGTTTTAAAAAGGAACCTGAACATGCTGAAAAACATTTGATCCTAATTTTGATGCATGCCAGAATCCAAAAAATCTCTAGTGCCTCAGGAACGGACAGCTTCTTGTTGTATTCCTTAGGCAGCTTCTTCTTTCCCCACACCTCTCTGCAGCTCGGATAGATGGCTAACCTCTCTCCTGGTTGCCTTGATTTTAGCCCCTATCCTTCTTCTCCATGGAGGGTATTGCTACTAATGGCTTCCATCATTCATTTTGTAACCAAGCATCTCAAGGACAACTGATGCTGCTATATATGTCAACTTATTGGTCTCAGTGATGTAATTAGTTGGGATAGTTAGCAGTGCTGAGTTCAAGTCCTCTAGTAGAGATTCTAACCTCTGACCTTCCATCCTGGCTCCCTCTTGCCGTACCATCTTTGTACCTTTGTACCTCATCAATCTCTAGCTGTGAGAGTAGGTCCCTCTTCCAGACATTAGAACACTGACGTAGTAGCTGTTTCTCTGTCAACTTGGATGTTGGGTTTCTAAGCATCCACAGGTCCCACATCTTCTGCATATAATCCCTTCTCACAGGGTTTGCTCTCATAGTAGCATTACATTAGACTTTTAGTCTAGTCTAGCCCATTTCTCATGTATATACTGTATATATCAATGATCTTTCAGCATACTGATAATGAAGTTATCTGAGAGTGAGAACAACATTTAATGACTGTCCTGTTATGGAAGATGATGACCACCCAATCACAGGGCAGTACAAACAGGGCAGTGTGCTGTTCTACTGCTAATGTTGTTCTTGTTCATCTGATGACAAGAGCTCAGAACAAAGAGTGGTGAAGTAGGTTTAGTATGTTAAGAACCTGAGAATGAAACTCAATCATATATTTTTACAATGATTCTGCAGACTACAGCATTTATTTCCCTGGGTTTCTAGATCTATTATTTCTTCTTCTGCCTACACCTTAGTCCAATAAAATTACAACTTTTCTTTCTAGAGTACATGGTTCCCTGAATAATCCAAAGATAACTTTCACAGTATTCAATGACAGTTATTTTAATAAGTAATGGCAGCTGCACAACAGAATTTGAAACTGTGGACATTGTGTGTTTTTAAATGTTCTGGCTGTGGTGTTTGTTTCCAGGCTGCAGCCGAACATATGAACAGGAATATGGTTATTTGAAAAGTCCAGGCTGGCCTAACTCCTACCCCCACAGCTTAGACTGCACCATCATCTTGAAGGCACCGCAGAGCAACCGCATCTCCCTCTTCTTTAACAGTTTTGATGTGGAAACCCATAGCACCTGTAACTTTGACTATCTGGAGGTAAAAAAAAAAAAAAAACAGTGCACATGTGGAGCCACACTCATTCCCATTTACAGCTTATGCAATGGGAGAAGTAATGAATTACAAGTACTCACATTTTCATAATTGAAAAGCAACTTTGTTAATTTCTACTTTAAATGTCACTTTTATTCAAAAAAGGTAATTATTACTATTTCAAACTTTACTACATACACTGGTCATTCCACTTGGGTTTAGGAAAGCTGGTTACAACATTTTGAATGTTTTCTTCTATTTTGCCTTTCCAAGACGTGCCTTTTTTTTTAATCAACCTTTGTTAAACATAAACTGTCTGTCTGTCTGTCTGTCTGTCTGACTAAACTTCTGTCTGGTCACGTTAGTGCATCACAACCCTGTTTTCTCTCAGGTCCGTAACGGCAGTACAGTAGACTCACCACTGATTGGTCGGTTCTGTGGCACCACCTTACCCAATCCCATCTTCCCACAATCCAATCTGCTGTACCTGCGTTTTAAGAGTGACATGTCCCATGCCCGAGAAGGCTTTGAGATCACCTGGACGTCCTCACCAAATGGTCAGAACTGATTTAACATCAGGTTCCATGAAACACTGAGGATAAAAACAGTCCCTGTAATGGATTAATATGATGGATCTTAAACCTAAGAAGATAATGACTGAAAACTGTGACCCAGTGTTATGATATTTGTTGATAAATTAGTTAGTAAGTCAGTCTCTCTCTTTAGATTTTAGCCTTAGATCTTATCTTCTGCTTATGTTGTCTTTTTTTCACAGCCAGGAATTTCTGTGATGATTGGTGTGTGGGATAAGTGTGGACCAAAAGCAGGGCAGGAAGCCGGGTCGATTAACAGGAGGAACAGTCTTTATTTACAAAAATTAATCCAAATAATACTCAGCCAAACGGAAGATAACACAAGGCGAGGAGACTGACTGGTTGGCTGGGCAGAGGTCCCCGAGGAAGACTAAAAAAAGGGAAAAACAAGGTATTAATAACGAGCAGGAAAAAACACGACATGCAGAGATTCAGAGCGAGACGTAGTTCGAACTGGTGCAGTTTACCACTCTAGGAGTGAGACGCGCCGACACCTGCAGCAGCGAGGAACGAGGTATAAGAAGGCAGGGGCGGTGATCAGGAAACGAGCTGCAGGTGCGGAAGGGGGGAGGGGACTCTGCC
>JAFBJR010000587.1:4178489-4266279 GCA_016785285.1 Brachirus orientalis
CTGTGATGATTGGTGTGTGGGATAAGTGTGGACCAAAAGCAGGGCAGGAAGCCGGGTCGATTAACAGGAGGAACAGTCTTTATTTACAAAAATTAATCCAAATAATACTCAGCCAAACGGAAGATAACACAAGGCGAGGAGACTGACTGGTTGGCTGGGCAGAGGTCCCCGAGGAAGACTAAAAAAAGGGAAAAACGAGGTATTAATAACGAGCAGGAAAAAACACGACATGCAGAGATTCAGAGCGAGACGTAGTTCGAACTGGTGCAGTTTACCACTCTAGGAGTGAGACGCGCCGACACCTGCAGCAGCGAGGAACGAGGTATAAGAAGGCAGGGGCGGTGATCAGGAAACGAGCTGCAGGTGCGGAAGGGGGGAGGGGACTCTGCCCGGCCACGCAGTCAAGTCTCCTGAAAAAACCAAGCACAGGGAGGAACAAAAAAAGGAAAACACCCCACAAAATAAAAGACAGGAAACAGTGTGAACCCGGATCCTGACAATTTCTCCTCTTTTATACTCCTTACACACTCACTGTTTCTTTTTCTGTAGAAAATCTGGAATATTCCACAGACTAGATTAGATTAGACAATGCACACATTCCTCTCACTTACAGTTGAATGAAGTTCACCTGTACTTCTCCATATGGTCTCAATATTCTCAGGACAGGTTAAATTACCTGTTACTTTTTAAAAGCTAGACTTGACCAAAATTATGTTGCATTAAATTTGCATTATTATAATTTGTTGTAAGATATTAAGCTGTGGTAATATGTTTTTGTCTACATGATTCTTGACTGAGTCAGTTGCCATGTGTATTTCAGTCGCAATTTTTTTTTCGTCCTTTATCTTAAGTACTACTAATAATAATACTATTGTTATAGACCTAGTTCACCTAATCTTACCCTGCTATTGTTTTTCATTGAGTCATTAATGTGCTCTAGGTTGTGGTGGCACACTGTATGGAGACCATGGCTCATTCTCAAGTCCTAACTACCCTGGCACCTATCCTAACAATACCCACTGTGAATGGAGCATTAGGGCACCGAGAGGTCGTGTGGTGACCGTCACCTTTGCTCAGATCAGTATTGATGACCCAGGAGATTGCCAGAACAACTTCCTAAAGTTGTATGATGGCCCAGATGCCTCTTCACGACCTGTTGGACCTTACTGTGGAGTGGTATGTAACCTCACAGTGCAGACACTACTCCAGCTATAATGGAGAAGTCACTTATTTCAATTGAAATAACAACAGTATATTTTCAGCTGTACAAAATGGATGAGCTCAATTCTACTTCAGTTAAATTTCATATTATAATTGATTTACATAAACTGACACTGAATTCTCTCTTTTTTGAGCTGAATAACCGAGAGGCTATTGGTCAGTATTTTTAAAGAATGTTAGCGTGCTGAATAAGCTTAATTTTGGTTTGGCTTAATTTGTGTGCTTTATTACCTGAATCAGCTCATTTACTAAGGTTACCTATAGCCCGATTTAATAGTGATGGTCCAGTTCATTTTACAGTATTAAAATGGGCCCTAGTTTATTAATGAACCAGCCTAAGCATCGTAAGCTGGAAAAGTTTAATTGCTTAAAGGTGACATAGAATGGTCTTTTTAAATGAAAAATCATGATTACTGATGTCTACGTAGATAAACTAAATAATATGTATGGTCAAAAACCTCATAGTCTCTTCAGATTAAGCCAGTTTATTGCTCATCTCTGACAGCATCTGAACAGGCGCTCTGTTTCGGCACTAATGCCCGCCCCCCGAAACCCTGAGTAGAGCTGAGACAAACAGTCACTCACTCATTTTCTACCGCTGCTGAGACAATGAAGTGTTTATTGTGACACTTTAGTGATGTTTAGATACAGGGAGGGACACAGGGACACACCAAAAAACATCAGAAATTAGATTTTCCAGTGAATGTCCCCTTTAATGCTTACAAAAAACCATTGTTCATATGTTCCATGATTTAATCAAACTATGTTGTATTTAATTGTTTCTTTTGAGGGGTACACCTCAACAAAGTCTACACTATACTTTGTCTCATTGTTAAAACTATTAGATGAGGCACTGACAGTTAAGACTGGATGGTCAGAGTGAGTATTTTGACAAAGAGAAACAAACTTCAGTATTGAGTAAGTAAATGCTGTCCATTGGTGAACATAACTGTAATATATGTACTGCTAAATTTATTGTAAAGTAGTGCATATTTAATTAAATATAAATAATAAATGTAATTTCATTACATTGAAGGTCTTGCCAAATTAGTTCACACAATACTGATTAAGCCTATCATCTCCACACACCTCTTTCTATAAATATCTATATTGATGAATATTCGCAAATACATTTTAAATTTTTTGTAGGGTTACAACTAACACTTATTTTCATTGTCATTTCATCTATTTGACTATTTTCACAACAAAATGTTTGGCCAATAAAGTGTGATATAGAGGCATGAAGAAGCAGCATATTCATATTTTACATGGTGAAATTGAAGTTTCAAAGAACCATTTCACATTCCATTTACAAATTCAGCATTCTTGACTGATAGAAAACACAAAGTAAACATTGCATCCTATTTGTGAAGAAGTACAGATACAATATCTGTGATTGATAGATTGTATATAATCGTATTGCAGTTACTAGTTTGTTGTTTCTGTGTTGTTTGACCAGGAAACAGACATTGCTCCATTCACTGCCACATCTCATCATGTCTTCATTGTTTTCCAATCCCAATATGTGACCTTGCCATCAGGGTTCAGACTTACCTGGAGCAGCTGAGAATGTATTCAGCACCACCACAGTTGTTGACTAATCCACTAATCATGTTGTGCATTTATATTTGTAATATAATAATATAAATAAAGACAAATCTGTAATAAAGGCGACATTTAAGAAGAACAAGGTGTCTTATGTTCATTTCAGACTATGATAGTTTTAGTACAGCTCTCCATCTCCATCTACCATGACGTACGTGCTACAGAAAAACATGATATTTTCACAACCTGAGTCATTTTAACTTCATCTGCATTTTGGATATTTAAGTTGCATTCAACATGCATTTCTGTTTTAATTTGTATAAAACATAGAAATGTCAAATGGGTCAAATGACATGATTTCAAAAGAACTGTAAATATCAAGAGGACACATAGAAGTGTAAACATTCCTTTACTCTCAGTCTATGTTGTATAAACATTGTCCGTGAAGACAAAAATGTAATATACACTTTTGCAACAGTAGATGTCACAGAATCTTTTGATGTAAAGTTTGTATACAGTATGTGATATAGACATTATATACAAGAGACAATAAACATTAAACAGTACAGGCTTTTTAGCTGCTAGTCTTTCACAGACTTTCACTGATTGACCCCACACTAATACTCAGGGACAGCAAATGAAAGTGACAGAAACATGTTCACTACAACCAACAAAGAAAAATGTTTAAGCCTAGATAGTTCAACTGATATGACTATGGCTTCTTTCATATAACCTGCTACATTGTTCAAGTCTGATTAATTACAGATCAGACTTGACAATTCACATTCATACCTACAAGTTTCTTACATCTGAACATGACTGCCCTCTCAAACAGCATGCATGGGCAAAAATAACCTTTTGCATGCAGCGTCCACAACAGAAAATGTTATGGGTGTGAGACACTCTGGTAATCTGAATGAAGCCTGTGAGGGTAAATGACGGCTTAAAACGTGTAATTACATTACAATGAGCTCTTCAACACAAATGCCACTCATAATCAACTTAAAATGGGTGAAGTGGTATCACTAAATAGTAAAACAGAAAACCTGCTATATAGCATGCCTATCTATAGAAACCTCAGTATTTAGATGTAGTATTTACATCTACATACCTTTTTACTCTTAATGATGTTTAAATTGTTTAATAATTTATCTGATAATAATGTATCTGAGAGCACCTAAGTGTTATTGTATGTGGATTAGCACATTTTTGTTCAACTAACTTGATTCACTTCATAGTATTTTGGATAAACCATCAAATTCCAGTTATATGAGTAGAAAGGTAAAAGAAGGTTGTTTTTAATTCTGTAATGGGTCATCCTATGACAGCCCAATTCCCACCAGCAGTGCCACCAGATAGGTGCAGTTTCCCAGAAAGTAGAGAGCCATCAACAAGACAGTGGTTCCCTGAAAAAAAGCAATACAAATTTGATTAAAAATCAGTAATATGTGATGTTTTGTATTAGATTTTTACTTTTATTATTTTCTTACCATTTCTGATTCCAAATCATCTGTTATCAGAAGAAAAGAAAAGAGTAGTTACTGTAGAATAGTTCAGTTGGAAATGCTGAGTCTGTAACATTTTTAAAACTGAACAAGTGCAGCTACCTGTGTTCCTGGCCTTCCACCTTGAGTGGACCTCTAAGATGATATAGAATAAGGCTTCCCATCCAACAAACCCACCCATTACTTTCATCAGCCACTGGTTTAGAGTACTGTCAATCAACTTCAGGCCTGTAAATATGGCTGCCACTGTGTGATAAAAGCACCTCATTCAAAACGGGTTCAAACTTCTATTAAAGCACAGAACAGGAATATTTTCAGAGCACAATATAGACAGGAACTTACCTGCTAAAGCCTTTATCACTACACTGTTTAAAGCATGAGACCAGTTGAACAGAAACCTCCTGTCAAGAAAACAAACATATTCACTGATAAGCTGCTGTAATACAACTGTCCTAATGTAGGCCTACAGGTGGTTGGTTGGCCACAGTATGGCAAGAATGCAGAATGTATGAGGCCCGTACTCAGGAAAGACTGTTTATACAGTGAATGACTTGTGACCAGATTGGATTTATGGGCCCAAAATTCCTCTTATTTGCATGGGTTGAGGTGTACATTTTTGAAACACGACTGTCACCTTCAGCTACCATCATTTTTTTTGTCTTGTGAGAGAATCACATTGCCATATTGTTTTTCAATCACTCACTCTCCCACTTTATCCTCCACCAGGGCGCTGGTGCCTAATCCCAGCTGACATAGGGCGAGAGGCAGGGTACACCCTGGACAGGTGACCAGTCCATCACAGAGCCGCATAGAGACACACAATCATTCACTCTTACATTCACACCATCTGTGGATTGGACTGTGGGAGATGCAGAAGGGCCCTTGTCCCCCGTTTCAACGCTTTGTTATGCATTCTACTCATAAACATTATTTTACATTAAATTATAGTTTTATTTAATTGTATGTTTTGTCAAACGAGCCAGCTGACACACACGCACATGAAGGTACTTACAGTGCATGCTGTGGTCCACATCGCAGCAGGGCCACTATTGGCTGGAGGAATGACAGGATCATAACCAGACAGCCTAATACAGAATGAGCTCCCTGCAAACAGCACACAGCAACACTGTCTGTCACTCTGTCAACTATTTTCAACACTTGCTTCTGATGTAAAACAGCTAGGGCTACAAGCACCACTAAATGTGCCCACACAATTGCATTCACACTCGCATGTCGGGGTGTAGAGTGAACACAATGGCCATTGCCTGGCTCTCGGGAGAGTCCACCAATGATTTTTGTAACGGTTCAAAGTTCAAGGTGTCATTATTTTCCTCAAGAGGAACTTTGGGTAAGAGCCAGCAGTCACACATACAAGTGTCACATGTACAGTAGAATAAACATTACTGCCAGAGTAAATTCTATTTTAAACCAGTTTGTTCCATGTGCCTGGATGGTAGCAACATGAACTGGTCCCTCAGAGGAAGATTGGGGTCGGCCAAGAGAGAGAGTGCTTTTTTAAGCTTCTGACCTGATACAGGTCATGGAGGTCGTTCAGTGCTGTTCCAATGATTTTGCTGCACACCTTCAAAATAAAAAAGCTTCATGTAAATAAAATGTTTGTTACTGCAGGTGTGCTTCCTGTTGCCAGTAGGTAGAGCAATGACTGGCTTTGTAGTTTATCAATGGGGACAAAAAGAAGAAAATAGAATGGGTGGAAGCCTTCTGCGTCCTATTCCTGTAAACATACTTTTGGCCACTACCATGTTTGCTGAGGTAACCTGCATGTCGATCAAGGAAGGTTAGGGAGAAAGCCTGCTGCGTGGCTAACAAGCACACACATTTTTCATAAATTTGAAAATGTATTTTCAACTATAATTCCATATTGGATCACCATAAAAATCAGATCACAATTTTTACAGGTCTTCATAAAAACAGCAGATTCACTTTCACACCAGTAGCTTGGCTACTAATAATCATTAGAACCAAAGGAATAGTAACAAAAATAAAGATAAATCATTAGAACCAAAGGAATAGTAACAAAAATAAAGATAAATTAAATTAAGTAAAGTAAATCTGAAAAGCATTTTGTTTTAAAATCACCAACTTCATTTTGCAAAGTGGATTTTTACTTTATATTTTAATCTATATTGTATTTCTGAAATGTTTTAGGTAACTATTTCAGCTATGAGGTGCCATTTGGAAATTGGCTCAAGCTGAAAATAACATCAACATTTTGCCACATTTACAGCAATATTTGTTAACTAAGTAATATATTAAATAGCTAAATCTAAATATTAAATGTTACGCCTAAATGTTACATGTAAATATTAAATGTAATGTGTTTTTGGTGTCCCTTCAATGGAGAAGGGGCGTGGGACTTATGACCTTATGACCTTATGAAAACCACTTCCAGCGCTCCTTTCGCATGACAAGTGATACCAAATACAAACAGTTTGTCCCAGTTGTGGGGCAGTTCTCATCTATACAGAGCTACTGAAGATAAGGAGCCCCTAAAGTGAAATGCAAAAAGATAATAATTTCAGTATTCGGTTCACACCAGAGTTATCTGGAGCTCACATGAGACCTCCCAGTGCAGCCTGCTACATTTCTGCGTGGACATGTCATTATGGTAGCTTAGTTGTATTTTAACCTTGGATTTCATTATGACTATGACAAAATTAAATTTGTTTGGGATCTGTATCAGCCATTTCATTGACACACACTCACACACACACAGTGTACAGTTTATTAAACAATAATGTGGGTCTTACTTTGGCCATTGTGTTGGAAAAGTAGAGGGGAGAGGTCAAATCAAGCACAACCAACTTAATCAGCTAAATAATAAGCTGTAAAATGAAACTGTCACCTGCCGATTCTAATGTCAATCTTTTTCAAATGATTAGTTGTTTTCAACAAAACTTGAATTGTACTGAAATGGAAGGGTGAGCGTGCTTTATCCTGGTATACTTACTGTAGACCAGGTCTTGACATATGAAAAGGAGAGGATGAAGGCAATGATCGTAGCTGCCACTGTCACACTCATCACTGCTACATGGACCTGGAGGAGCAGAATAATAAAACATTATTTGTCTTACAAAGGGAGGTATGGGACCAAGCTGCATGTAGAGTATCTACATTGTATTTTAAATAATATTTATTCTCTGTAATCAATCTTAATAACTAACAATCTCATCTTTGGTGAATCATTATACCTATTTAGCATACATTTTCATTTTTGTTATTTGTAATTTGTTGATCAATTAAAGTCAAATATAATATTAACAGGTATGGAATGAGCTACAACAAACCAGATGGGTTTGTTGTAGCTCATTACTAGTGTAGTAACTCAGTACTGCACACTGCAGTTCACTCAAATGTGACTTTCTTCCACCCTACACTTGAATGTACCTCATATTTCATGCTGAAAATGAAAATGTGCTATATAAAAAAGTTAGTTGTTTTATCTAAGTCTCACCACAAACCAGACATCTTTGCCGCACAGCTTCTGTCCTTTCCCCACTCCTTTCAGATATCGGGCCACCATCATTCCCAGTGATCCTGTGGTCATCCAGGCCGTCAACATCAATGCTCCTGGAACATAGTTTAATGTTGGAATGTGTCTGTGTCCTAAACTCACACTAAGTTGTTCATTACTTGAGATCCATTTCTTCCTCTTGACATCTAATGCTGAGCACTTCTCAAGAAACCTCAACTGTACCACAGCAGAATTGACCATCATGCATAGAGTGCACACTCACATAAAGTATATAGATATCTATAGATATAAATAATTAAAAAGTGTGAAGTTAAGTACTTTTAATTTGTTGTTGTTTATGATAAAGCTTATAGTAAGGGCTGACTCAGGTGAACCTGAACTGTCCCTGACTTATGCAGACTGCTAGGGGAACATCTCTCTCGCTCTCGTTATCTCATGCTTGCTCTGTCTTTATTCATATTCATAATATGACATCAATTAAATGTGTTCTCTGCCCCCCCCCCCCCCCCCAGGTTTGTGCTTTTCCTCTGTGTCCTCTCATCAATGTGACTTCACCATGTGCTTTGATGATATGAGGCAGTCCAGCTTTTCCAACAGTCTGTGGTCTGGAAATGTCTATTTTATCAGTGCTGATGAAGGTCTTTGTATGGTAATGGATTCTGCCTGTAGATGACAGAAAATAGTGAAGATGAATTACTCCCACAACATCTAAACGACTATGATTTAAAATTTTCTCATTTATTATAAGCTCAGCTTTATAATAACTGCTGCTGATACTGTTAACATTTTACCATAAGTATAAAATATAGGCCAAAATTACAGAGACACAAACATGGTTTGCCTTTTCTTTTGTCTAAAATGGGAATATAGTATATTAGTAGTAACACAGAGACACATATACCACACCTAGCACACCTGAGTGAATTTTTATTCCTGATCTTAAATAAATGGCTTCCCCTCCTCCGCCTCACAGAATCTCCACATTACCATTGCTGCAGGGTCCATGAGCAAACATGAGATGGTAGGGTTTGTTGTTGCCCTTGGTCCTCTGAGTAGAAATTATGTTCCTCGAGGTGAAAGAACAGCTGATCCGTGTGTCCTGCACTGAAGCTTGTACATCAGAGACATTCCCCTGATGAGCAGTTACACAGTTGAAGTTCACAGTGTGAGAGCAGGTAAAGAGTATCACTGACATTCACGCATACAGTAAATTCAGATACAACTGTGTACTTAAAAAAGAGCTTCAGTACCAAAGGAAAAGCAAGTGGAGCTGTGCGACCTGTTGAAAAGGCACGCTGTAACCACACTTGGCCGTCACTGCAGATGCCACAAATGTAAATGTCATCGTTTCCCTGAAGAAAGACAAAGAAATTAAAGAATGAAAAGGTATAGTTTTACATATTTTTAATCAAAAGTGACTGGTCCCCATTTTTTCCAGCTACCAACCCAAACGGTTGTATTATCTACTACTTGTAGTATAACAGAATAACAGTACTGATATAAAAGGCCTGAGAACAGCTACATGGAGAGAATAATTGGCATGCTTTATATATATTACCTTTACATACTGTAACTCATGTGGTTTATTCTGTGCTTAGAATATCCACTGGGTTTGTTCAGATTACAAGACACATTGTTCAATTTCAAATCATTACATATCCGATTTGGCATGAGTCTGCTCTGCCTCCCCCCTTTTCCTCCTCCTCCTGTGTGTCTGGGTAATCAACTCACTCCTGGTTTGAAGGGTCTCATCGCCGGTTCGTTGTCTACTCTCCTTGTGGTAACTGTGTATCATTCTCATTGCAGTTCACATATTGCTCTCTATGTATGCTCTGGACTAATTCTGGTTTCCCTCCTGCTAGAGCCTTAGCCTTCCGTATCCTAGCTGCAGAAAGTGGGTGGGACAACATGGCACTACAGGGAGCATTCACTGACGGCTTATCGGATCGAGTTAAAGTGGAGTTAGCTGCTAGAGACAAAGCTCTCACTGTCTCAACCACTCTCACTGTCTCAAAACCACTCTCAACTCTCCGTCCTCCCAATTTCTCTTCTGTTCCTGTTGAATACCATGATCTCAGTGAAGTCTCTAGCAAAGACAAAGCTCTGCTGTTGCCCCCTCATCATCCTCACGATTGCGCTATAGATTTGCTCCCGTTTATCATTACCCTCCAGTCGATTAAATAATCTCTCTTGTCCCAAATACGAAGCCATGGAAACCTATATCAACGATTCGCTTGCATCGAGTCTCATTCGCCCCTCCTCGTATAGATTACCGTGGTCTCAACAATATCACTGTTTAAAAAAAAAACACTTCCTCTGATAGACCCTGCGTTTGAACCTCTTAATCAAGCCACCATTTTCACCAATTAGATCTCCATAACGTATACCTTACCCGTATCAGAGACGGGGATGGGGATGAGTGGAATACTGCGTTTAAAAACCCCATTGGTTATTTCAAGTATTTGTTGATGCCTTCCGGGCTCACCAACACCCACTGACCAGATGCTCCACGCCTAACCCTTTTTTCCCGACGGCTCTCCCCCATGGAGAGGAACTATGATGTGGGGAACCAGGAGCTGTTAGTGATGGTCTCAGCCCTCCGGGAATGGCGACATTGGGTTTCCTCAACCTTTCATAGTTTAGACGGACTACAAAAACCTGGAATACCTTCGGTCAGCTAAGTGGCTCAATTCCCTCCACTCCAGGTGAGCCCTCTTCCTGGGCCGGTTCTCAGACCGACCAGGAGAGGTCGGAGTGAGATCAGTCGCTCCTGATCCCATCCTTCCCCCTCATACCGTATATCCTTGGAGCAGTCAGCTGGGAGATCAAGGCTCAGCCGACCTGGGTAATGGCCCACCTCATTCAGCGGGGTTTCTGGTGGCCCTCTATGCCTGGTGACGTCAGCGCCTTCGTCAATACCTGCTCCATCTGTGCCTGCAGCAAGATGTGCCATCAACCCCCTAAAAACTACCAGCATCCCCCTAGTAGCACTCCAGCATCAGAATTGGTTGAAATGGTTACTTTTTGTTACTTTTGTAAATTAATCTCTGTAAACCTTTTAGTTATCTTGTCTCTGCATTTTTTGGATCCAGCCTTAGTTTAGTTCTTTTTTACGATTCTAGTGAATCGTTACATTACGAATTTTTGTGTTGTGCAGGTGAGCATACAGTAGCTACAGTCTAACTTTTTGTAATGCGCAGGAATGTGGATTGTCACACAGATTATTCGCTGTCGGAAGTCTAGCTGTCTAATTATGGATCCTGCGGAGTCTGAGAATTTAAGACAGGTGTTCGCAGCACAACCCGCCACTGTAACTCACCACGAACAAACATTAGGCGACATCATGGACGCCATTCAGACCCTCACCTCCAGCGTTTCTCACATCACATGCCAGCTTGGAGGTGCTCGCCCTTCACCTCCTTCGAACGGAGCTCACCGTCACCTGCTACTCACCAGAAGCCCCCAATTCTGATGCTGGAGTGCTACTAGGGGGAGGCTGGGATGTGCAATCACAGTGTTAGTTGGTATTTGATCAGCAGGCAAGCTTATATGGTTCTGATAGTTCCTGCTTTGCTTTTATTAATAACCTTGTTTGAGGAAGAGCGGCTCAGTGGGCCTGCCCTGTGGGAAGCAAACTTTCCTGTTGTTCATTCATGTGATTCACTGTTCTCCGAGATGGTGAGAGTGTTTTATACTCCTTTTTAAAGAGTCTTTTTAAAGACTCTGGTTCAGCTAATCGTTTATTGTCGCTATCCCAGGGTAAAGACTCAGCTGTTAATTACTCCACAGACATTTGTATACTGGCCGCCGAGAGTGGCTGGAACGAGCCAGCTCTCAAGACTGCATTTATCGGGGGCTAAATGATGAGTTAAAAAATGAACTTGCTACTAGGGACGAACCCAGATCTTAGAGGAGTTAATCAGCTTGGCAATTCATATAGACAATCAGATGAGAGAGAGGGACAGAGAGCGTAGATTATTTTGGCAAATCTCTCCCCACACGAACCAGCCTGCTCGACCTCTTCTGCCCCGGCTGTCTGCCCACTCGTCCTCCATTTCACCTTTGGAACCTGCACCTCCACAGAGCTCCACTCTTCACCCCTCTGCCTCATCTCCCGAACCCATGCAACTTGGCGCAACAAGACTCACCCCCGATGAGCGGCAGAGGTGTCTGGACTGATCATAAAAACTTATCCTATCTCAATATCTCCAAAAGACTAAACTCCCATCAGGCCCGCTGGTCTCTATTCCTCGGCAGATTCAACTTTACCCTTTCATATCATCGGGGACACTGCAACACCAAACCCGACTGCCTGTCCAGGATCCACGACCCAGTTTACCAGGATTTGGAGGACCTACCCATTCTTCCTCCTCCTTCCTGTCTCATTGGTGCCACTTCCTGGGACATCAAAAGGATCGCCTCGTATGCGAGGCCCTAAGGACAGAACCCGACCCCGGCTCTGGACCACCTAACCGCCTCTTCATTCCCGCCTCCATACTTTCTTTCTCTGTCCTCATCTTGCAGGCTGCAGGATCCAGATCCAGTTTTGATGATATTATTATTATTATTATTATTATCAGTAACAATGATACTGTTGTCATTGTTATTATGCTCTGATTAAAGGTTCATCAGAATAATTTCTTATCAATAATCTCTGCTGCTGCTTGTATAAATGACACTGTAGTTCTATAAACATGAGATAACTGATTCTAAACTTGATACAACTGTTGTATATTTGCTCCTGGTCTCTCTCTTCTGTCTCTCCCTCACCTCCCTCTTTTTATTTCTCTCCCCCCTTTCTGTCCCCCACCTCTCCTCTGTCCCCCATTTTCCTCTCACCCCAACCGGTCGAGGCAGATGACCGCACATCTTTGAGTCTGGTTCTGTCAGAGATTTCTTCCTGTTAAAAGGGAGTTTTTTCTCTCCACTGATGCCTAGTGTTTGCTCATTGTGTGAACTGTTGGGTTTCTTTTCTCTCCGTAATATTGTAAAGGTTTTGGCCTTACTATGTACAGTGCCTTGAGATAATGTATGTTGTGATTTGGTGCTATACAAATAAAATTGAATTTAATTGAATTGAATTGAATACGTTCTACATTGGTGGGAACTCTTCTAAGGGGTGACAGGCCAGCTTCCAGGACACTCCATTTTCTGCAGCAAAGGTTCTGGTGGCCCTCCATGACTGAAGGAACATCTCTAGCAGCTAGAAAATTCTCCTCCGAAATAACAGCTGGCTGCCACTTCAATCGTTCAGTCCCTGCAAGCCCAAGGAGCCCTTTCCACTGAGCGAGAGGAGAACTTCTATAAGCAGTGCTTCCAGCACAGACAGCATCAGCCAGATGTTTATACATCGAAAGTCTTGATGGCTGTTACACCATTTGGAGAGTATCAGTGCTGAGGGAAGACTGCAAATTGGAGTGGATGCAAGTCTCCTTCAAACACACTCCCAGACACATTGCCGGATCAGTGAAAACTAAATTAAAATGCCAAAATGCCACTTTTCATTTCACATGGCAGTTACTTAAAAACAACAACAACAAACAAACGCATTGCAACTAGCACAGATCTTCAAGGAGTGAATCTGAGCTCTTTCTAGATATATTTAGCATTATTTACACCGCCTGACCCAAACCTTAATTAATTTATACATGCTAATTTGTCGGGTGATGCCCGCAGATTCCGGATGAAACAGTCGCCAGTGCATCTGCAGTAGGTAGGCCTGTTATAACTGTGGTCCTATGAATTTTGATGCTTAAAGCAAAAACTCTGGCGGTCAGTAGAAATGACTGTGGGTTATGTATACTCTGTGAGAGAATCACCATCTCCTGGCCATACCCTGTCATTCAACAAATAGGTGGGTTTATGGTAAAAAAAAAAACAATGGACACGCCCAGAAGAAGGAGGAGGAGGAGGGTTAATCCAGCTGCTGGAACTCTGCTGGGAGTCGGCTGGTAGCTGACTGGAAGGGGAACGTTTGAATGGCTTCTACTGTATACTGTAAGATCAATTTTCAGTTACAGTGTTCAAATCCAAATGCCAAAGATGTGGCAGACATACAGTTAAAACAACAATGCCCTGAGACCTTTGCACAGGGCTGCATGTAATCGTTTAGATTTTTTCCCCATCCTTAGAAGTAAAACAAGTATAAGTAGAAAACATTGCAATTTACAATTGGATTTGATTGCTATGTCCTCACATCCCTGCATGTGACAAGATAAGCCCATTCACTGGTAGTAGTGGGCATATTGTTACTTTCCACATAAATTTCCACATAAATGAAGTGGGAAGGTAACTAGTATTTTAAAAGCTTAGACTTGATACAAACACAAAGCATGCAGGGTTTTAATAGTTTTGTCTTGTTACCATAATCTGATCGTCCGAGAATCCAAAAGAGATGTATCCATCAGAAGGTCCTGTCATCTCATAGTGAACAGCTGTGTCACCAGGAGACAACATCATGGCTGACATGAAATAACAGTCTGCACTCACTGACGGGTCACAGTTTGCAGGCTGACTGAAACACACCTTGGTGACACCACAGTCTGTACTAGAGATATTTATCTACAAAATAAAAATCAACAAACAGATAAAATATCCACAAAGCTTATGAGAAGAATAATAATACATTCAGCATACAAATAAAATAACTGCTTTGTCACTACTTAGGCAGCATGCACAGCCCTTTCTCTTTGTGGATCTTCCTGCCTCTGAAATTGTTACGTCCACTTGTGGAATGTGGGTTTTATGATTAATTGACCTGATGTGACCTAATGTTTTAAAGATGTTTTAAATATGTGCAATCAATGGATATTTCCTGAATGAAACATTACGTATTGGTTGGTAACCCAGTTTTGCCCTGTTAACAAACAGCTATAGAGAAAAAACAGCAAGCTACTCTGTCTTCAGGAGAAGTTATATTAGCAATTAATATCCTAAGCCTACAGCCAAAGAAGAACTAAATTCATTATATAACTTTATAGTGTTACCTTGAAACAGAGGATTTTGTGGAGTACAAAAGATTGAATTTAAACTTTATAGCATGGTAATTACCACCTTTAAATTCCAGTTTCATCTAAAGGTATTAATCTGATGGTACCTTATAGTAATTCTCCTTACCAAACTATGACAGCAGTACAGTAGAAACTGACAATAAAGTTGATTTGACTTGACCTGCATAATTTAGAATTCAGATAGTTTTATCATACATTACCTGAAAAATTCTTATCATACTTTTATCATGTTGTTACGGAACTGTAATGTGTCCAATAGTATTTTAAGCATTTATTTCATTTCCTTCTGTACTTTGGCTCTTAATTGCACCATTTGTAAAATTAGAATATCTATGTTGTTCATAATATATACACACAAAATTAAAAATCTGGGAAAATGTTTAATTCCTTTTCAGTAATTGTTCCAGTTCTCCAGTTTGGTAGTTGCACGGCTACTCCGGTACTAATGATCATTACTACTTACAACTGCTGGTGCAGACTGAACTGCTGTGGCTGCTGGTGTCGTGTTAGAGCTGGTTATTGATGGTATAGGGAGTGAACTTGTGGATCCACCGCTACTACCTTTGGTGAAGGTCAGGGCACGACTTGTAACATTAGTCCAGAATGTTGTATAATTCTGCACGAAGGAGGCACTGGAGAGAAACCAGATCACTTCATGCAGCACGGTAAACACATTGAGGATAGGTAATTTTAAAAAAAAACAAAAGGGCAATTTATTTACTTTGCTGTGTCACTTGAGTATGAAATAGAAAATAATAATTAAAAATAATAATTTATGTAAACTTACTGAAACTGAATGAGTTTCCCATCTGTCAAATCTTCTGACTTCCATGTCACCTGAATGGACTTCTTCAAAGACTCTGATCGATGAGATACAGCAGAGTTCTGTACACAAACACACACATATGAGTTTGCACAGCTACTGCACTCTCTCTTCATTTGGACACCCTAAACAAAGAGTTGAACCAAAAGTTATCCAAACCTTAACCATAACCTGTTAATGCCTAACCCCAACCTTGACCACATTTCAAATCTTACTTGGAAATGAAATGGTCAATTTAACTTCAGAAATGAAGTTTTCCCTCATTAGGACCGGAATTTGGTTCTAATCCTGAGAAGGTTTTTGTCCAAAAAGGTCAAGATTTATCAAAGTGTTTTGTTTTCATGTCCCACACTGCACACTGTAGGTACAATTGCAATCATATTATTTAACCCCAACAAATAATTTGGTTTATTGGCAAAATGTACAAACTAACTAACAACTGTTTGAAATAAACAAATCAAACAAGAACTGTTAGGATCTGTGTTTTTTCTTGCGTGTTTTTGTCTTGATTGTTTGTCTGTGATTGTTTGTCTTGATTGTTTGTCTGTGATTTTTGTTTTGATCCTTTGTCTGTGTGTTCACAGGAACTTTTTTCCTGTGCCTGGTGGCTGACCACCTCCCTCCTGGTTTAAAGCTCCAGTCCTGACTCTGCTCTTCGTCAGATTGTTTGTTCTCCTTGTTTGAAGAAGAAGCCAGCTTCTGGCAGTGTTCCTGAGGAATCTTAGCCCATTCCTCGTGGACAAAGGCCTCCAGTTCACTAATATTCTTGTGTTTGTGTGCTGCAACTGCCTTTTTCAAATCCCACCAGTTTTTCAAAGGGATTCAAGTCTGATGACTGTGATGGCCACACTAGTATCTTCCAGGATGTCTGAGACCAAGCCTTGGTGGAATTTGAGGTATGCTTGGGATCAGTGTCCTGTTGGAAGGTCCGATGACACACGGATCGTCAGCCGCTCCTCATGCTGCCAACACTTCCGCATTTTTGAAGGATACATTTGTGTGTCCTTCATAGCAGGGGCTGTCCCAGAAATATTTGTGCACCAGGGCAGAGCTTTTTTTTTTTTTTTTTGTAAAAACCAAACAAAAATGCAAAAGAAAAAAAGAATAATTCCTCCAAAATAATAACAAAACAAAAATAATTATATTATATTATATTATCATATAATTAGGTATAATTTTGAAACTTTTCATCATTTAGTATTGTATACTAAGTAACTTCAACACATTCTTCATTTTATTTAGTTATTATTATGGATTACAGTGAAGAGTTAAAAAGTTATTTGACCTGGTCAAACCTGTGTTAGTTCTAATATTTCATGTTCAAAATTATCCGCTAAGAATAATTAATAATTAAAGAGCTGACTGCATTGGTTTAGTTGATTTACATGTATAATGTTGTTATTAAACTATTCCTGTAGAAATAATGTTTTAATTGTGTATAATTTGTTGTTCAAATAATAAATCTGTGAGGAGATAAATTATATTTGTAAATCATATTCTAGGTTTGAAACATTTAAGGGAATTTGTTTGTCTTGTCCATGTTTGTTTTATCAGCCTGAGATCACATAATATAATAATAACTAATAAATAATCACAAAACTAATAAACTGGTACATCACAAAACAAAAGATCACAAAATAATAATACTATTAGTTCTACAACTATTTTCAAAACTAAAACATATTTTAGATATATTTATTTAACATGAACTATGTTTAAATTTGTCAGATGTTTAGGATGTTGTGTCTCCTTGGGAGTTACACATGCAGTCAGACTTCAAGGAGCAGAAGATCTGTGATTCAGGACTTTGAACTGTGGAAGGCAGTGTTTAGCCTCTCTGTGTGCAGCCTGCCAGAATTTATTAGGAGACACAGACATTACTTCTGTCACCTCTGGAGTGCGCACACTTGGGAGGATCCAGACCCTGGAGTGAGACACAGCTAATGTATGTCATGACTGCCTTAGTAAAGTGAGACAGTTTCATGCATTTGCAGCATGGTTGAAAACACCAATAGAACAACGGCATTTGGATGCGTTCCGACATGGAGTGGAACACTTGTGATTGGATCACTCAGAGCAGATATGTGGGAAATGTTGTGACGGTGTGTGAGTGAGTTTTGTCCTTTGTGTTGCAGGCTGTTGGCCTGCATGTTTCTCGACTGTATGGAGTAAACTCACAGTCCTGGGGTGGCAGCTGAGCAGCTGAGCAGCTGCTGTTGACGGTGTGAAAGAGCCCACGGGCGTCTGCCTCCCCACCTCTCTAGCTTGTAAAAGGAAACCAGCGAATAGTATGGATCCCAGAGCCTGGAGCTGAACTGAAACATATACACACAAAGAAAATACAACTTTCCAGTGTATACAGCTGGTCAGTGAAACTATAAACCTTGATTTTACTTAAAATAGACATAATTGTGTTTTTGTCATTTCATATCAGAATGTGCAGCAAAAGGAAACACACTAAACAAACTAACTACATTTACAATAATGTGGAACAAAGAAAGATGGAAGTATCCGGTTCACTCTGATACCGGACAGAATCACTTTAGAGTAGAGTAGAATATGTAGAATATCTATATTGTCATAGCACAAAAAACAATATACAAAAAAGTGGATGCAATCCTATCAATACAACGGCTGCCTATGAAAGATTTCAACATAAAAATCCAAAGATCTTATATTATGTAAATGCCTCATTTAGGTTGTGATACTTGCACCCCTGCTGTCATGTGCACATGCCCATGACAGCTGTGTGGATGTAGGATAAAAGAAGAAAAAAAGCATAACAGCAGAGTGTAATGTTGCCGGTAACTAAATACCAAAGCAGTATTTTAAGTTAGTCATGTCATTGTTATTTATTTCTTTCTGTATGGGAGCAGAATATTTCATATACTTCAAAAATCATTGGTTATACCTTTGTGGCAAATGCATCAGAGCAATGGTGTTTTAAAATTTGTTATTATTGTTAGTTGTTTAAAGTGGTGTAAAAAAGGAAACTGTATCAGACTGATATCTTTGTCAGTAGATACTCAGTGTTATCATACTAGTTTCTGGCCAAAAGTGGTATTCAGCCATTCCTAAATTGTCGATGGATAATTATCTTAACGACCAACTTAACAACTACTTCAGCAAATACAAATAATCTGTCACAATTAAACTACAAAATGAATGGCTGTATGAAGACAAAAGTAAATTTTCCAATAAAAACTCTAAACACTGTGTTGAGTATTATACAGAGAGGGACAGATCTCAGTGTTGTAAGCAGTTTGAAATGACTTTACCTATTATGCATTGTATTGTGGTGGAGGTATTTTTAAACCCAAATGCATCAAAAACTAGCTGCACTCTGAGGTTCAGATACAAAAGGAGTGAAAAAAGTTTGGTGATTTGAGTGAAGTGTTCTTTTAAGAGAACAGATGAATTGTAGTTAAATAATGTTTGTCATCTGTTGTTTTAAGTTTCACCCGCCTTCAATTCATGGTAAGTGCACCTGGAGTCTACATAAGTCGGTTATTTACCTGTGACTTCCTCTCCAGAGCTGTAGGTGCTGCGGTCAGCAGTGACGGTGAAGGGCGCTGGGCTCGTCTGCGGTCTCAGTCCAGAGTGGTGGGGTTTCATGTCTTCACAGCTGTCCGTAACTTTACCTGAACTGTAGCAATGGACTACAGGAACAGCACACACCAGTACCAACACAATATGGTCCATCTCTGAAGCAATGCTTCTGCTCCCTTCAAATATACAGCCAGTGAACAGAAACCATGATAATACAATGGGTGTATTCAGCTGTGAGAGGCTCAGGTGGGTTCTGTGTGGAAACAAAGAGAGGAGGGAGGAGTGCTCTGAGGAATAATGGGAGGAGGCAGCAAACTTACAATCATAACTACTTAGTCTTCCTGGGAAACATGGGAAACAGGTGGACAAGGTTGGAAGTTGGAGTCTCTCACTCTTTGTGCATGTCTTTCAATTGTTTTGAGGAGACATTTAGGCTGAAAACCATCATTGTGATGACATTTTCAGCCCACCCTTACAACACTACAGGGGTTTTATGAGGGTAAGACCTGGTTTAAGGGTAAGCGATAGAACAAGATTTAGGCCAAAGGTTGTAGGTAAACGTCTAGCTGAGACGGTGAAGGTTAGGGCAAGGGTGAATGTATTATATCAAGTATATGATTATGAGTGCAGAAGTAGTGAGGTAAAATTGTAGTTTGGATGTGTGATGGTGTGGACTCTAGCTTGTGTTTTTTGTAGGATCCCATCAGTTGATTTTGAACTCGCTTATCATGGGTTTGTGTCCATTGTGAGATCAAACACCTAACAAACACACACCAACTACAGGCAGTTAAAGTGTCTGTACCAATTATGTAGGAGGAATACCACCTGCAGTATATGAAATTATACTCAAAGGGATGGGGAATTGTCCCTTAAGGGTTAGGCTTAGTGGAGCAAACATGCAGGGACATGAAGAAATGCTATAGGTCCATAGTAACCAGTTAAAACTACAGTTTGAGTTTGATATGTACCTTCCTCTATAATAAGGTAGATACTAGCTTCTTGTAGACACAACCTAGAGCAGGGCTGTCCAATTTGGGGCCTGCAGATATAAGACGTATAAAGATGCATTTATGTTTTATTTGTGTACATTGTAACTGTATAGGTCATAGACGTGTATGACAGTGAAACTTATTATTTTTCCATATCGTGTTAGCATTTGTTCGCTAACTGCGGGAGCGAGAGCGGCGTGTTCGTGGTAGAGGAGAGGACCAGCAAACGAGCAGCTGCCTCCGAAGAGGAGGGGAAGAGAAGAAGAGTCGTAACAGAGGCTTGTACTGATAATACTGTATTATTTTCTTACCTGGTCTGTTCACTAACAACTACAGAAATACAGTAGGTATTTATATAAAGTTAGCATCTCTCTACTTTACACCATACTGTAAATAACAGTGTAATCTATAACAGATCAGTTAGATGTGTCAGCTCTTTAGAACAGTTGTTGCCTGATTAACATCAGCTGAATGATTATATGAAAACCAGGAGGGAAAATTATGACAAATGTTAATGCACCGACTAAATTATGTTCTATACTTTTATGATATTGTAATACTGGATAACCTACAAACCATAACATACAATCCATTTACATGTTATCTACAAAACACCACTCAAACTAACACCTTTAAACACTTCATTTTTCTCTTTTCTGTGTTTTATGTATATACTACATATGTATATGCAGGGATGATGACCCACCTTCTGCTGGTGCACCAGGGGTAAAGTGGAGTTCTCGTAGCAACTGTAGGGACATGTCTACTGACCAGGAGAGGAAATACTGAGGCCAGGTTCCAACTGTGTAAGCCTACAACCACACCTCTCACAGTACTGCATTGGAGAATTTTTTTTGTACATTCACAGACAGTACTGGGAGGATCTCACCTTATCCTGCCTGTATATATTTCATATATTTAATTTCAATTCAATCTTTATATCACTCTCACTCATATTGTGATGATATAATGGTTTGTAAGTATGAACCCCAAAAAGAGCGGATGTCCAGTCCTGAGCATCAAAGTGGTTAATGAAGATTTATTACAAAAACAGCCAGACGTTTTTACGGTAAACGTTTTTACAGCAAAACCGTGAAGTTTTTACGGTAAAAGTCCCTGAGACGGGTCCAGAATCCGTCCCCTTAAAATCCATGACGGCTCCTCAGGGCCGTTCCCCTCCCAATCGACCAAGTACTGGAAACCTCTGCCCCGCCGCTGAACGTCCAGAATTTCCTTCACCATATAAGCAGGAAGTCTATCAATGAGACAGCAGGTGGAGGAGGATCCGAAGGGGGGCGCCAGACCGCTGGAGGCGACCGGCTTCAGGAGGGAGACATGGAAGGTGGGGTGAATGTTCAACGATGGAGGGAGTCTGAGCCGCACAGCCATTGGATTTATAACCCGGTCTACCTTGAAGGGTCCGATATACCTAGGAGCCAGTTTCTTCAAGTCGACCTGAAGAGGGAGATCTCGGGTGGACAGCCAAACCTTGTCACCCGGCTTATACTCAGGGGCCGGCGTGCGATGTCTATCGGCCAGACGTCGGTTGCATGCAGCAGACCTGGTGAGTGCTGCCCGAGCAGACCTCCAGACAGCTCTGCAGTGCTGAAGATGGACCCAGACTGAGGGAACCGCTACCTCCTCAATCTCCCAGGTGGTGGCGCCGACCAGGCAGGCAGCAGGCAGGATTGGTTAGTCGGCCTCTTCTCGGTGGACCGGGTCATGTACTCTGAGAGAGCATCTGGCTTTGCGTTCTTGGAGCCAGGTCGATAGGATAGGGTGAAGTCGATCCTGCCCAAGGACCAGCGGGCCAAACCAGGAAAGGCTGGGGCCTGAAGCCTGAAGCTAGGGACTCCGAGATGTATCTCTCCATCGCCTCTCTCTCAGGGTGGGAGATATTATACAGTCGGGAAGTGGGTAGTTTGGCACCGGGCAGTAGGTCTAAGGGAAAGTCCTTTGTGCTAAAACCTCACCCAAATCGTGATAACAAGGTGGTACCAAAGATAAGATAGGAGAGGGCTCTTCCGAAGGTGAGGGGTGTGAAACCGGTCGGGTGGAACATAGACAGTGAGAGTGACAAAAAGTGCCCAAGAATTACCGGAGGAAGTGAGCCAATCAAAGTGGGGGTTGTGCAGCTTTAACCGGGGAGGCCTAAGACAATAGGAGATGACGGGGAGATGACTAGGAGTGTGATTAACTCATGATGGTTACCAGATAACATTAAGGAGAGGGGAATTGTCTGTTGTATGATGGAGGGTCCCGTCTATGGCATACACAGTCCAGGGAGGAGTCACGGAGGTCACAGGTAAGTTTAGCTGTTGTACAAAGTCTATGTCAATGAAATTATCATCTGCTCCAGAATCAATTAACATCTCAAGTGGATGTGCAGTACCCTGGTGAATGCTCTTCTCAAAGCATCCAAAGTTCTTGACGGATCGTCCTCTGCCGCTCATTTGGAGTGAGCACGGTCCAGCCAAGCTGCATCAGCTCCACGGAGTCAGATGACAAAGCAGACGGCGGAAGCACAGGAACGGGAGTCATCGGCGAAGGGGGTGCCACAGTGGAGGTGAGGGATGTCCTGGAAGAAGTGAGTCGGGAGGAGATCTGCCTGGGGCCCCTATTCTCCCTATGCCTCTCTCTCAATCTATTGTCTATCTTAATTGCCAAGCCTATGAGCGCCTCAAGGGATTTGGGTTCTTCCAGAGTGGCTAACTCATCCTTAATCTCATAATTTACCCTCTCAGGTATGCAGTGGTTAATGCAGGTTCGTTCCAACCACTTTCAGCAGCGAGAATATGGAAGTCAGTTGAGAACTCTGCAGCTGAATGATTACCCTGTTTTAAACTTAACAGTCTGGTCGCAGAGCGACAGTCTTTAAATGGCGTGTCAAACACTCTGACCATTTCGTCAGAAAAAGAGTCAAATGAGTTCAAAATCAGTGAATCGGACTCCCACAGAGAATTAATTCACACGGGTCTGCTGTCCCGGGCCAAGTATTCAAATATCTCAATGTTCATATCAGGGCATCAGTCTTTAATGTTATATTTCTGGTTCTAGTTCTAGTTTTTATAATTGATAATAATTTATTTTATGTTCAGTTTTTTTCTGTATTATATTATTTCCACTATTTGACTTACATTTATACTTGTATATGCTGCTGGTTCAAACTGAAGATAAAAAATAAAAGCTGAACAGATATACCTGCTGTATTCATTTCAATACTATATCATATAAATATTTTTACAGTAACAGGGAGAAACTGCCTGAGAGGCACCATGATTCAAATGTCTGACTTGTGTCTGCACCAACAGTGATGTGGATGGTGCAGGGATGGGTGGATTAAACCATTCTCCTCGAGGTTACCTGGTGTACATATCTCTCTTTAGAAATATTTTTCCTGTCAGTTATGAGTTATTAACTGTGACTGTCAAGAGATTATAGACTGACCGGAAACTTACCTTACACTGATTGGTGGAAAATTACTCCTCATCAGAGCTGCCATCCTTTTTAACATCATCTTGGGTTTGAAAGTGAGGGGAGCCTTCATTTGTCAAATCAATTCTGTAAACATAAAACCACATAACACCAACAATAAGAAATGAAAGGTTCAACTGTTACATGTTTACAGGGTGAGTAAACATATTTTCCTCCATGAGGCCTCTCTGATGACTGTTAAACACTCATCTCTGTAAGACAACGGCAACAATAAACTTTCATATATAACCCTGTGAACAATTAACTTTTTCTTTTATAGTAATACATTACTGCACAACTACAGTGACTTGCCTCTCTGTTCTATCTGAAGCAGCAGTGCTGGACAGTGTTGGCGCTATGACATGAAAATATTGTCTCTTTGACAGTGCTGATGTTGCTGACCTCTCTCACAGCTGTAAGAAACAATAGGAATATTTCAAAAATTCAAAATTAGAACCACAGCTGAACACAATGGGTTTCATGTTCTCATCCAAATGAGCACAGAGGGGGAACAAACCAGGTCCAAAAACATGTCATGTAAAATGCTTGCAAAATAATTAATTGTTATTATGTCAGTGGAATATTTCCATTCAAACAAAGTTGCTATGTACAACATGTTGTACATAGCAACTTTACCCACGAAATACAAACACGGCCCTGTGTTTGAGTTACTTCCATCATGCTACAAACAACATTTAGATGAGTATGAGAAATGACCTGTTTAGCAGAAACAACGTGACAACGTTTGTTCCTCATCAGTGATTCCACTTGGAAAAAGCAACAGCGACGTTTACTCGTTGTCTGCCGTCGTCTGTTACGAATGCATTTCCAGTGTCATGTTTTCATTTCTTTCTTTCTTTGGGGACGTAGGTTCAGGTGCAGGTGTTGTTTCTTCAGCAAAATGATAAATACGATCCTCTATCCTCAAGAATGCTAAAAAATATCCTGCACTGAACTTCTCTCGGCACACTCTCCAAACTTTCTTCTTCGTTGCTGGAGCCGGAAACTCCGCCATATGTTTGTCCACATCAAGCTCCTGTAAAAAAAATGGCGTGTTGGGCTTATTCTAAGGCTACATAAATAATACAGCAATTATTTTACAGTGATTATACAATATTAGCATACCGATTACGGATAGTAAATGTGATTTTTTTATAATAAAGCCCCAGAAATATTACAAACAGCTCCATTAAGTACATTCCTACTTGTTACACACATTGGACCATATCCAACTGTTTTCAACTTGCTCAGTCTACCAAAGCATGCATGATTTTCCATGGAAAATCTATTTCCCATGCAATTGAGATTTTTCTTTCAGGAATAAATAATAACAATGAAACAGCCATGTATATAAATTCTTTAATTTTTATTCGTGTTACAGGTTCATTTTCAAATGTGACCTTGTGTCTCAGGGAAAATATGCATATGAAAATAACAGATTTCACTGATCTTTTTATTAGGTTGTGTTCATTTGGTAGGCAAGTGGCATTGTTGATGGCATTGTCTCCAGTATAGCAGTCAAAGGTCATATAGGACTTCCAGAATGGTAGCGCTCGATGATGCTTGGCTTTCACAGCTAAAGCAGCAGCAATGGCCATTCTCATTTGTCAGTCCGGGAAGACCCTTCCAAGGTGACCTGAAAGATGACAATTTTAGTACTAATACTTCACTAATCTGTGAAACTCTGCCACACCTTAACATAATTGACGTCATGGACGAGTAAAATTTTTAATTGTTGACGCATCATCAATTTGTTTAATTAAAACACCACATTCCATTACTGCAATACACTACAGGAAGTGCTGGGGCATTAGGCCTACTTCTCCTGTTGTATACACCTACCCACTGGATGTTACCCTGCTTATCACACAGATTTGTACAAAGAAAACAAATGCTTACAAAGTATGGATTTGAGAGTTATTTTACTGATTAGGAAATTGTGGTATTGCTTATTCATAGTAAAATAATAGTCTAATTTACGTGGGGTTTGAACTGCAAACGTTGTTAGCAACACATACTAAGCCTCTATAGGCTCAGTGTATGTCCCTCAAATAAAATGTGATGTTTATTTGACGGACAAAATTAAATGGCGTTAACATTCTTACATATTGACACATAAACCTTCTTGGCGGATATAAATGAGACTGGCAGTGGGAGCAGAGCAGCATATGTTCAGTGTGAAGCTGTTGAAGCTGTTTTGTCTGCAAATAAATGCCAAAAACCTTTTGAGCCAGGAGCTGGATTCATGTGTGTTGAGGTAACCCTTCAGCTCTGAAATGGTGATAATCACCTCTGAGTTCCTTGACTATAGGCTTTAAAAAAATGAACACTGGCTCCTCCCTACATATGTTTATTTTAGTATTAGGAAAAAAGAAGAAATGTCTCTGACAAGTTACAGTTTCATTAAATGACCATAATTCTGAGCATTGATACATACAAGGCTCTTCATGTGATTAGTCCTGAGCAACAGCCCATTACACGTATCAACGGTCTACACAGAAATAATAGATTGATGAATGAAGCTATTGAACAATTAGAATCAAGTATTAAACCATGCTGATTAACGTGTGAAGTGCAGTGAAGTAGCTGTCTTTCCACAAGCACTGGTCAATACTGAAGCGACTCTTTCTCACCTACAAAACACGTTATACATGTCTCAGAATCAGTTCATTCACAGCAGGGTGACAGTAGCTCACTGGTAGAGTGAGTCATCTTGCAAATTGAAGGTTGTTTTCGAGTTTGAGTTCCAGGTTCGAGTTCCGGCTCAGCTAGTCTACATGTTGATGTGCCTTTGGGCAAGACACTTAACCCCACATTGATCCTGACAGTTGTGCGAATGGGTATGAAAGATAAGTGATATAAAAATGTGCTGTACATCTGTGTGAATGGGTGAATGAATGGGTGAATGGCAAAACCTGTAGTGTAAAGCAGTTTTGAGTGGTCATCAACAACTCGCTAAGGAAGTAAACAGTGTAACTCTGACCACACTGAACTACAAAATACTACCGATGGAAAGAATTACATGAAAGGCATTTTATCTTTAAAGCTTGAATGATATTTTCAGATAAATTAGTATTTTATTATAGAATTCGATATTTACACTTAAATGCGTGTACTAAACTATTGTACACTGTAATGTTACTAACATTTATTCTGAATAAACAGAAATAATTGTGATTAATCAACCAATTGATAATGGTTCAAACAAAATAATGGTTAGTTGCAGCCCTGTAGCCTAACTAGGGAAGCAGACACATAGTAGGCTAACTGTGAAATCAGACCTCTCCAAGTGGACAGCATGACGAGACAGAATGTTTTTCACCAGCTTGATGGTTTTTTCATACGTCTCATTTCCCATTTTCTTAGCAAAGTAAAGTTTGGCACGCAGGAAGTAGCCAAGAGGCCATAACCACTCCTGAAAGAGAAGAAATAAGTCATCAGAAGCTGCATTATACATGCTAGGAGGGAATTATGGTCTGTTTGCTTACTGGGCCCTGATGATAGCTAAAGCCCTTAGCCTGATTGAACTTATCATTATCCAAGTTATTGTCGTAGACTCCACAATACACCATGTCACTGCAGAAGAACAAAGAGGTAAAACATCAGACATTTAAGTCAAAATGTTCAAAGAAATTACATTTAGATAGAAACTTTTTTTTGTTTTTTAAAACCTGTCCTGTCCAGTACCTTGGACATGTAGTGTGGTTGTCTGCATGCCTGGTGGTGTTGAACAGATTTGCTTTACACAGGAAGAGTCTGTTCATACTCGCCCTGTTATTTATCAATGAACTTATTATTGTTTTTATTCTTATTTATTTGTTTTTCTTTGCTGTGTGATGTGGGGGACTGGACCAGAGGGGATCGCACCCGTGCCCAGCCATTTTTCAGGCAGCTGGCCGATAAGGATCCAGACGCATAGAGTGTCCAGCGGCCGCACAGGGCAGCGAAGTCCCGCAGCCACAACCCGTCCACCCTGCAGATGGCCAGACAGGAGGGCGCCAGGCAGACCCCCCCACAACAAGGGCCCTTCTGCATGGAGTTTGCATGTTCTCCCCGTGTGCGTGGGTTTTCTCCAGATTCTTCCCCCAGTCCAAAAACATGCAGATTAGGGGATTAGGCCAATTGGATACACTAAATTGAGAGTGGATAGCTGTCTATATGTGTGGCCCTGTGATGACAGGTGACCTGTTCAGGGTGTATCCCGCCCTTTGCCCTACGTCAGCTGGGATTAGGCACCAATGGCCCCCACAACCCTCATATGTAGGATAAAGCTGAAGATAATGAGTGAGTGAGTACAAACTTTATGTGGGTGTGTGAAACCACAAAACAAAAAACTGATAACTGATATCTACATAAGTATATATTAATCTGGGTAACAGTCACTGTACTACAAATGTGTGGCATTAAAAGATGTGCATTTGTATTAGAGGATAAATACAGTTAAATTCAATATTGATTTTATGAGTTTTGCTGTGCTGTGTTGTGTTGTGTTGTGATTTATCTGTTGATGTGAAGCTTGTGTTTAGTACTGACTCAGGGTCCAAAGTCTTCATTCCCAAAGGTCCCAACAACTTCTGCTCAGCTACATTCAGAGCCTCCCAAGCTCTGTGCACAGTGAACAGCTCAGGAGCCTGCCAGACACACACACATAGTAAAACTTTGCCCGTCCGCTGCCACTTCCTGCTATCTCATTCGAGTCACAGCAGCGCTCGGCTGAACTGTGAGATAAACGAATTGTTTCAGTAAGTCATTGGTTCCTTTGAATGAATCATTCGCGAATGAACCAACACTACTCAAATGAAGACCTGAACCGCTTGGATCCAAAGTTTGTCAAGTCCCCAAACTGACCAATGTTATGTTTTTAATAGACCAGTTTAGAGTTTGGGATATTGAACAAAGGTGCTTGTCTATTTCAGCTAGAACCTAAATTGGGAATAAAGTGTTTAAGGTTTTATTAGAATTAGTATTATGATGTAGAAGTGATAATTTAATTTAGTAGAGTGTCGTTGGATGAGGTACTGACACATTGTTACTGCTGACTACCCCGTCCATACCAACCACTCAAGAAAAGGCTAACCGAATAAAATCTATGCATGCTTATGTCTACAATATCCTCATATGATGGAAGTCACACTTTTGTTCACAGTTAGAAGTATAAAGAAATGTCTGTTGAATATTTTTCAGTGAAAATGGCTAATTGAAACCTTGGACTGATGGTTATAAAAAAAATTAGGCTCAGCACTTGTTACTTACCACCACCATGGCAATAGGAAAGTTAGGCCGAAGCTGGTAGTCACACCAGGGACTGGAAGCCCCAAAGCTGTCCTTGTAGATGCCTCTTTTGTGGATCAGCTCTGGGTGTATCTCCTCAGGGTTGTGGGGATCATAGGAAATGTAGAACTTCTTCTCAAAGTTTTCCTGGATCTTTTGATCCCACTCCGCATATGAGACAGTATATGTCTGTCCTGAAATCCATTATTTAGGTTCAAAGACAAGGTTTAAAGCTGTTCATAGGGACAGTAAAATCCATTCATCTGTTAAGTTAAATTACCAGAAATACTTAAAGGAAGGGGAAACACCAAATTAAAACAAAATGCTGTTACATTCATTCAACCTTTCCAGGTGATCAAATGTGAATGTGAATGCCAGGCTGTAGGGAGGGAAACAGGTCAAAGTAGTTCAGGAACAATGGGACACTGCAGCACCACCCAGTGTCTTCTTTCAAAAATTACATTAACCTGAATAAGAGAGTCTATCAGATAAACCCAAGTGCTTATTACAGTAAGAATGAAATTGGACCAAGCACAAAAAAAAAACAAAAAACAAAAAAAAAACTTTTAGGTTCAATTCAAACTGAAGCGTGTACAGCAAATTACCAGTTTCAATATTTGTATTTTATTATTTCATTCTGCCAAGGTGGTTACTATATGTGTTCCTTCTGCAACTTCCTGTGTACAGTTTTTGATGGATCACTGAGATTTTTATTATTTAAAAATTTATATTTTTATTATTAATATAATGTACAAAACTATAAAAAAAATATCTCCATCAAAACCCATTAGATTTGAACAGAATTTGGTATAGAAATAATACCTTGACTAAATTTCATCTGGTTCTAATCCATCTTATGGATTTTGCAGCAATTTAAATTTAACATTGGAAGACCAATTTACAGTAAAAGTTTCAGATGTATATCAGATATATCAGCAACATCAAATTTTATAAGATGTTAATAGATATAAGCAGGTAAACTTCCATCCAGAAAGGCTTCTGGATACAATGGATCAAAAAGTAAAATCTTCAGGTGCCCGAGTGTACTGCAGTGTTTAAGCCTGGGTGGAGGCCTCTTAATTAAGTAATTAATTAATTGTTAATTGTGTCTGCTGTCTTGCTGAAAGTTTTAGTTTAGACAAGGTTATAACTAAGAAATTAAACAGAACACTAATGACCAGAGTGTTTCTTTGAACATGTGACAAACACTTATGAACTTACCTTCTTTGTATATGTCGACTCCTGCATAAGGGAAATGCCCATTGTTGTGGAGCGTCACAAGCCAGTGTACAGCAGACTTACACAGACCCAGTATCTCCACTGTGGAGCCATCCCTAATACATTAAAGATGCGGTAATTTAAACGAGGTGCTCAGACGTTTGATTTTGCTCAGCCATGCTTCAGTGAATATCTCAAATGCCCACACATATTTAGAGGCCTTCAACTTTGCACCTGCAGAACTCTGAATGACATGCTAAGCAATAATTATATAATAATTCCCTGTGAAGACTAAAAGAAGAGAAGGAGATCTAATTACTACAGTAAACTGTGCAATTGATCTGACACAGAGGAGTATTACAGTCATTTTCATTCTTTCTATGAGGGAGAGCTTTTCCGGTTAGACTGGTTACTGTTTTGCAATATGATAGTATGGAACACTGGACCAACAAGTGTGTACTGATAATCTTCACAGCCAGTTAATTCCTTTATTGAAAACATAATCTTGTCCACAAAAGCATATTCATACACTGTAATCAAAGGTGGATGTCTGCTAATGCTTGGTTAGGTTACACAGAAGAAAGATTAGAATACTGTATTTTCTTTCTAGACAAACAAAGCTGAGACCTGGGAGGAGGTACCTGGGTGTAGCAGGGATTCCTTTGTTGTGCGCCCTTTCACTTTCACCCATCTTGTTCATCCAAGTTCCACAGTTGAAACGGTTTCCTCCATAGATGAAGCCAGTGCTGTGATCAACTCCTGTTTCTACATTGAATCCTAGTGACAGTGAGGCAAGCTGCTATTAATGATATGACAGATTGACCAGAAGGACATGTGACTTTACTTTATTTCAGTCAAACAAATCACGGTCAAAATGTTTACTGCAGAGGGGAAACATATTTGAACTTTAATGTCCCTCAGATTGGATTATATGAGACATGACAAGTGATGAGCAAATATCTTAAACTCCATATCAAGAATGCTGGGGTCACAGTGGGGCTGAAGTACAGGCAGTGGTGCTGGAACAAGGTGGGGAATGCAATGACAGGCAGAGAGAGAGATAGTAGTATTGCAATAGACTGCCATAGTGGAAAAGTGTTTAGTGAGGTGTGTCATGTATATACATATGGTGCAGCTCAATTTGACTGCTGTGCTACTCTAAGTGTATTCAGGAATGCCACATACAGTATAAACTTCCATAACCTAAACTTTCAGAATAGCTTATAATATAATAACTTAAAGGCACAGTAGGCAGGATGTTATTGTTGTTATTGATCAATAACTAAAAATAGAATCGTACAGAGCCGTTCAGAAAGAGAGAGTGAGAGAGAGAGAGAGGGTGCTTCAATTAGCTTCAACACCCACTCTTCATAGAGTGGGTGTTGAAGCTAATGGTGAAATGATTGTTACTGCAGCACCGGCAACAACTGCTAAAGATTGTAAAAGGCTTAGACAATAACGACAATAAAACACAGGTCAGTATCAGCAGAGAATTCTAGAGAGACGTTGCCTCCGGTCATCTCTTGTGTATGAAACATACATCTGTCCATGCTCATCTGATGAGAGGAGCTCGGGATAAAGACCTGTGATCCCAAAGCGCGAGTATTTTCCTTGGCTTGCACAGCAATCCTCTTTACTACAGCTTTGAGAATGAAGACTTGACAGGCATCGCCCATATTGTATTTCTGTTTTACTATATAGTCCACATGTGTCCTCCACTTGTTCCTGCTGTGCAACTGCTAAAACAAATGTGGTTTTATAATATAATGTGCATTTGAATCTCTTTATTTAGATTTTTGTTGATGAGTCACAGATGTTTTTATTTATTGTTTATCAATTAACTGTTACATTAACACATGTAACATAAACCTACAAAACCAAGGATCTGATGCTGATGGTCACAATGGCCTGAAATTAATTTTTACAGTCACATACACCTTTCTCTCTCTCAGTCTGTCCCTCTCTCTGCCACTTATACAGTACATACTGTATGTTGTAGTATTTTAAATGAGAGTACAATACCTTGTTCAGTCATGTTGTAATCAAAGTGTGGCCATGCATTGAGCTCCCTGAACTGGATTCCCTGCATGTGACTCAACATGGCCTCCTGGATTGTGTCATACAGTGGTTGGTCCTGAAGCAAAAAAAAACAAAAAACAAAACAAAACATTAAGGCACAGCAAAGGGCTGTGTATAAATATTACTTGGTTTGAAAACTTTTTTTAAAGCCTTGTTTACACTACATGATTTTCAGCTTGATGGTGTGTTCAACAATTTTTGAAACATGCCCAATCTTCCCTCATTGGTTTGTTATTGGCAGTTGCCAGTTGTGAAATATTTAGGGACGTGGCCCGTGGACACCCTCTGATGCCTTCCTGTAATTTTATCCATTGACGGTGGTGCGATGTACACAGAAAGGACACCTATAAACCACAGCACGCAGTCTTACCACAGCTCCACCATGTTGAGGTTCAGAAAGAGTGTTAGAGAAAATCCTGGAGACTTGACCAGTCAGAATGGAGATGCCATCGGGCACCATTGTACAGTAATCCTGGATACTTTGCAACCACCACCACACAGCATCCCTGCTGTTGTAGCGAGCACTGCCACCTTCACCCAGCAGGTTAGGGATCAGGCCATAACGCAGAGCTCCTGCAAATGCCAGGATGATGTTTCTGTGGAAAAACATAACAGTATTCGTCCTCAGTCTAGTGATGAGAGACCAGCATGTTAAAGGAACAGTCTCAGAAAACCTACTGATGACAATAAGCTGTTGGTCTAAACTTACTATGGGCTCGGACTGTGTTAAAGCCATGGCTACTTCCACAGTAACACTCACTCACTCACAGTAACACTCACTCACTCACTCAGGGGTCACGCTGGTGCCTATCTCCAGCTGACATAGGGTGAGAGGCAGGTTGGACAGGTTGCCAGTCCATCACAGGGCCACATAGGGCCACAAATCTGCATTTTTTTGGACTGTGGGAGGAGGCTGGGGTGCCCCGTACCAACCGCGCCACGGGGAGAACATGCAGGCTCCTTGCAGAGGGCACCTTGTTTCAACTAGGTTGTGAACCTGGGGCCTCTTGCTGCAAAGGCAAGGGTGCTAACCACTACACCAACCGTGGGCCCCCACAGTAACACATTTTCATTTAAAACAAACACAGTGAGAACATGCATCACATGAGCGTTCACATACAATAGTTGCATGCGACCTGGTGGAAACAGACTGTCTTCTTTGCAGGTTGGTAATTAAAATCTAGAAACAGTATTTGTAATGTAAACAATAAAACATATGTTTGTGGATGTAGTCAATGAGTTGTGTGGCAGATTCGGACTCACCGAGCCTCCAGGTGTCTGCCAGTAAGCAATAGGAGACCTCTCAGTGATATGAAGGTCTCACGACCCCAACAACGGTATGTGCCAGCACAGAAGTGAGGGAAACCTGAGGTAAAAGACAAGCCAACTTTGTTTGCACATTTGTGGCTCTGCATGAGTCACCCAAGATCCTGATAGAAGATGTATATTATTTTAACTATATTTTAACTTACTGTATTATACTGTATAATGTAGCTTATTTTAGTAATGAGATTAGTAAATGTTTGGTGCTATTACAGTATAGTGACTCTTTAAAAAATTAAATTATGAGTTTGTGATCTGAAAATTAACAGACCACAAACACAGGACTGGTGTTATGTCGATGAGGTGGAGGGATTCAGAAAAATAGTGGACAGAGTGGTACAAAATAGTATGTTACGTTTAAATCACTTGCTCCTTTAGTCCCACATTTTTAATCAACGTCTGCAGTTTGATGAGTAAATATTTATTTTTGCAGTGGCATTGTGTCCATTATATTACAGACTATGTTGTGTTAATGGGCTGCATGATTGAACTAAGGATCAGTGGCGATGCAGCTGATTACCCCTGCAGCTGGAAACAGGCTGCGCTAGGGCACCTGAGACTATTTAGAGATCTAAGACATGTGCACAGGAGGAAAGCTTTGCTTGAAGACAGATTGCATCTTATTGTTACTAGTTCATGTTATTTTGGATCGGCCAATTAATTCCAGCTTTGGATTACAACCTACACCAACAGTAGTTTATGCTGCTGGTGAATGGAGAGGTGAGTACCGGTGGGAATACTGGCAGGTGCAGGTCCGGTAGCAGTGGTCATATGCTGCTACTGCTTTGTTGAACAGGGGAGGAGGAAAACTCTCCTTCAACTTCAACTGTCTTTTTTTTTTTACAGTGATGTAAACTGCCTCACACGGTTTGACACAGACAGGCCAAAACCAGTCCAAACCAAAATTACAGCTGCTATTTGCTGAGGCAGTAACGTCACAGCCAACAAGAAACTGAACAAAGTGGAAGAAAAGCTACACAAACTGTTGGACATCATGAAGAATTTGCTTAGCCTGATTATCTGCTGGTCAAAGTGCAAAAGTACCTGAGTTGTTTTCAGGTGAAATGAGTCCTGAGAGAAATGACTCCTGACTGAATCTATTTCCTTCTGACATCTGATCTTACAAGGTGCCTATACATCTTGTATACAGTGTGTTATAATCTACTTTATTACTACTCTACATTGCCAATGTACATTGTATATTTGTATATCATAATGTATAGCTTATATTTCCCCTCACATTGTTTTATTTATGAGAAGCAGATCATTATCTTACATAATAGCAACACAGACGCATTAACCATGAGTGTATATAACCTAGACATAGCATATTAAATTGGTCACAGAAAAGTTGTGCAGGATACACACTGAACTTAGTGAATCTGTTCCAATATCTCAAAAGCAGTGGTTTTGCTTATATACTTTATTTTATCACTTTTGTACATGTCACTTGTGTGTTTTTAAGTATTTCCTTTTAATTTAGCAATCCGTATAACCACCCTGGGACAATAGCTGAAACATGTTGGTTTTACTAAAACCGAGTACACAATATCATAATAACACTTAATGTTTTGTTTTTGTTTTTTTTTCTAAATAACAATGCATGCATACAGACACACAAATGACATACATTTTCTTAACTAACACAGACCTGCTGCCAGTGACACACAGTACTGGTCCTCTTGGTTTGAGGCCTCATCCGTTAAGTGTGTGGCATCTTTTAGGTGAGGAGCACCACACATCTGCACTGAAACCAGTGCCAGCTGTTTAACGAGGCTCGAGCCATTTTGTACAAAACTGCGGCAGATAAGGAAACATGACAGACACACGATGAGTAAATAAAAGACATGATTGAAAGAGTACATTAATTAAAGATGCAACTGTTTCAGTAAAGTCCACAGAGCATCCACAGTATAATAAATCAAACTATTCAGCATCAGGGCTTGATAATTATTATTTCTTCTGGCTTAAGTTGAATATTTTGTTTTAATTAATAGTACAATTGTTCCAGTCTAGACCAACTGTCCTGTTTAAGTTGGATGATGTTAAAGTGGTAATGTTGTTCCCTTTTGTGTGTGTGCTTGGTTGAACACCGACTATAGGTGTATTTAACTCACAGTTAACTACACGCATTAACTAAATAAGATATAGAACAGAATAGCCTAAGTAAAGGAGGCAATATTACAAATGCCAATGTCAACTCATATGGAGTCACAGTGGGGTCTAATGTTTTGGCTGGAGCTGGCAGTTGGGAACTTTGTTTCTGTAGTTCACCTGAGTTTTGTTTCGACTAATTTGGTTTTGTTTCATTGCTTCTGTTCAGTTCTGTTCATTTGCCTTCTTTTATGGGCCTGAACTTTGTTGTTTGACTTAATGTTTTGTCACATTTAGACCTAAAACCTGAGCTCTACACAAAACAATCAAATAATATCATGTTTTTTTTTTACTTACATCCATGATCCATCCATTGAGTACAACTACAGAAGAAATACAGAAGAAGAAAAGAGAGCACATACCTTGACATGCGTTTAAAGGCAGCCTCCAGAGCAGTGGTGTAGACGCCCTGGATGATGGCATCAAAGTAGCAAGGTATCAGGTAGGATGGGATGTGCTTCAGGTAACCAAATATCGCCTTTAACCAAGAGCCTACCTACAGGTCAAAGGTCATTATCAGTCAACACTATACATACTATCTGGTGTCAAACACTGCCCAAACAAAGCTGTAGTAGACCTTAATGATCAGTTATCAGAAGATTTTCTAATTCTAATAATCAATCAATCATTGCAGCCCCACATAGGTCATTAACTGACATACTCATTTATGGCTTTAATATATATTTCTAAATTTGCAAAACTCTGAAAGAAAAATAAATGCTATACAGTTTACTGGTTATTTTCACCAAGCCAGGGAAGTGGAACATTTTTGTTCTTCAAAGATTAATTTATGTGATTTAACTCAGCAGATGGTATTCTGCTTGTCACTGCTTGTTTAATTACATCTAGCCCACATTTCTTAAAGAGTTGGTTTCATTCCAAGGTCGGGAATGAAGGTCCACTCTGAGATATTACATTTGGTTGAATTTTTTTTTGTTTTTGGTTGGAAGGAATAGTGAGGTGTGACACCTCCTAATGTTATTACATATAGACCAAGCCGAGTACTATGGGAGCATCTTGAATTTGCGTGAAAAAAAAAAAAAAAAAAAACCTGCTCTGTTTTTCTGAATTAACGAGATAATTTTCCTAACAGTACATCCCTGAGGTTAGCTCACCTCTGCCACAGCTCCCCCTTTGGTCAGAAGTCTGTTGGTGATATAGTCCATCATCCAGTCTCCCTGTCTCAGGTTTTCACAGATTGGATGTCCTAGATTGTTCTTGGGACGGATCTCTGCCATCACTGACATTAACCCTGAGACCCATAAACTAGTCATGAATATTGACACTGAAAACATCCTGGAACAAATTAGTGATGATTTGTTCCAGCATACAGTCATCATCATCAGATGATGATGACTGTATGCTGTTTAAGTACCCTGTAAGCCTCCATAGTTGAGTGTTGACCAAGAAGGAATGCTGTAACATCCTCCCCCATCCTCCCTCTCCTCAGCATCACAGCGGTAAAGCAGCATGTTCATGTCAGCCAGCGTTAGCCTGGACATGACGCTGATCAAGGAAAAGGAGCACATCACTTTTCATGTTGATAGTATGACAGAATACGGTATGTAGGATTATACCCAAGCCAGGGTGACAGAGCACAATCTGTCTTTCATCCTGGTAAAAACACTGATGGTCCAAATACTGGGTCGAAGAGGACAATATAGATGCTCTTCCCTTATGCAGGAACCTCGTATCACAGTTGAGATCTACCACCCTCACCTGGGCTGTAAGAGGTGGAAATCAATCACTGCAAATCAATTCTTTTCCCCAGTGCTTTCTGGTAGACTAAGAAAAAGGCTTCATGAACAGTGTTAAAAATATAAAACATTATGTATTACTTGTTACTTGTGTCTAACAGTGAATAGACTGATTCAGTAATCAAAATATTATTACCCGCAAAACCAGCAGTGTGAAACGGACAGAAAAACAAGACCATAAAAATCATTATCCTCAGTGTATACTTCTGCTCATCCATCAGTCTTTCATTGATGGACGACACGATATTTTCAGCATGAATGTCAACGTCTGTTCAATCTATTGTCACCTGAAACAAACTGAGGAAAAGATATTTTGAGAATAAAGCCGTTGGCTTTATTGCCAGCTTTATTAGATTTCCAGTTTCCAGGCCTCTGTTAGCACCACCAACAGATTCGACAGTGGACATCTCCACATCCAGGGCAGCAAAGTTCAGGAACGCTGACCACTTGTTTGTGTCCTGTCTGCTAATGAGGATTAAGCCATCATTTTGCCAACAGCTATCTCACTGGATTGTTGGTCTGTGGCCTACAACTGTATAGGTTTGTGGTTGGCCCAGGGTTTATGGGCTCAAGAAGGCTGGGCTTTGTGCTGTGGGAAGCTGGACCATGCCTTACCCATAAGTTAGGCTCTGCTAGCAAGATGTCTTCAGGCCCTCTCTGCCACAGGAGGTTGTGTTGTAGTTGAGAATGCCGGTTTTAAAGTGACACAGTCATTTGTGTCATATCCTGGGTCTGGTCTCGGTCGTCCCTCTGCCTTGTTTTATTATTTCCTGTTTTATTTTGTGTGCAATGGTTATTTCCTGTGGAAGCTGTTTCTGCTTTGTGTTCTAGGAGGCTGGCTGGCAGGCAAGGAGCGGGGACTCTAATTACCACAGCAGTTCTGGATCCCCTCATCAACCTCCCCTACTTAAGCCTCGTTTTTTGGTCCATCCGGCCTAGAGTGATTTACCCCTACAAATCATTACAATTTGACCATTTGTAGTGTTTTGTAGGCTTCAGGAGACATGCAATATGGGGGTGGTAAATACACTATCTCCCATAATGAAGTACAGAATGAGGTTAGAAAAAGAACATTAGACTTCTTGACATAATCCCTGTTTCTATAGCCTGTATTTTAATAAGTGCAGAGTAAAGGAATTTATTACCTTGTCTGAATTATGGAGTTTTGGTTTTGTTTAAGTTCCTGTTTTGTTTTGTTAACTTCCTTTTGCTCCCTAGCTGTGCTGTATACTCGAGCTGTATCTCATTCCAGGGCCTGGATGCTCCTAAGTGTGGATTTGAGGCCCGGATGTCATCAAAATGTGTCACAGCACTGCACTGTAGGCTGTCCCAATTGTCACATGACGCCAACGTTTTTAAAGGATACGTTTGTGCATCCTTCACAGCGGAGGGCTATCCCAGAAATATTTGAGTTTTTTTTGGTAATAATAAGTTAATAATATAATAATTTAGAATAAATCATTTAGAATAAATACAATTAACACAATAAACAATAACAATTTCATTTAATAATTAATAACTTGTAGATTAAAGAGAAGAGTTCGGAATATCAACCAGGTTTCTCTGACCTGGTCAAAGCTGTGTTAGTTCTAATATTTCATGTCAAAAATTATCTTCCATAAATAATAAATAATTATAGAGTTGACTTACATATATGATGTTGTTGTTAAAATATTGTTTTAATAAATATTGTATATATAATATTTTATTCTATCTGTTGTTCAAGTCATAAATCTTTGAGGAGATAAGTTCTATTTGTAAATCATATTCCAGGTTCGTCACATTTAAGGGAAATTGTTTGTCTTGTCCATGTTTGTCTCTCAGCCTGTGACATATCACACACCAGTGTCATCTACCTTTACTCCAGTATTGCATGAAATATTTAAATAATATTAACTGGAGGGTCCATCAAAACTAATAAATAAGACTTTTTCACAACATCCGGATGACAAATCCACACTTAGCAGGATCCAGCCCCCGGATTGAGACACAGCTTGTTTATACCCGGATTTCCTGCTTCTCCTTGTCAGTCTCATATTTCGCATGTCTGGTAACTCCACGTTGCTAAGCCAAGGCAACTCAGCTCTTAACAATTTTACTTTATTTTCTTACTCACGTGTTTTTGTCTTTTTCCTTAGATGTCTGTTCCTGAACTTCGTCTTTGCCAGCCGACCAGCCTCAGCGTTTTTGTTTGTAGTTACATGGACTGGTTACATTTAGTTTTACTATGTGACAATAAATTATCATTGAACCTTTTCCTTTTTGTTTAATTATTGATTCTAGCCAGCTGCACTGCAACTCAGCACTGACTCCCAGTGTCAGACACAATGTGAGATTTAAGCTAGAGGTCTGCGCGGGACAGAATTTCCAGTCCCGCTCCCGCCTGTGCCTGCAAAGAATTGTAATTTTCATTCCCATTCCCGCCCGCAAATCCCGCAAGATGGGGACGTTTGTTTTCTTTCTCACAAAAGGAAAAAAAAAAAACATGCACACACATAATTCCTTTAATCAATGCCAAACTCCATTAATCAATGCCAAATAAAATATCCAGCAAAAATGATGTATGATAGGCATACATTAATTATTTGTATATTTTACTTTACACTCATATTTAGTTTGCGGGACTGCAGTTTATCATCTCCCATTGTGCAGTCCTGCTTCCGCCGGCGCCCGCAATAAGCTTTCAAAATGTGTCCCGCGCCGCAGTGCAGGGCTCTAATTTGAGCTTTGCCTCGTATGTTCATACTGATGAATGATAACCTCTATGTAGAAATGACTTGAATGCCAGATTTCCATGTCATACTGCACATCAAATTCAAAGAGAGGATTTTAGATTAATTTCTAATGTAGTCACAACAGTGATATTTGCTCTCATTTAAAATGAGAGCATTCAAACCTTGTCAGTGGCTTGGTGAGAATAGGCGGAGTGCTGTTTTCAGCCAGGCTGCCACTCTGGTACCGAGGACTAAACTGGATCAGGTGGTGTCTCAGATATCCCAGCTGCTCCTGAGACTTGGGCTCCAGAGTCACTCTGTATAAGAAGACAAAACACAAGTGGATCCCAGTTACAGCAGACATCAGCTGTCCACAGCGCTAATAAACTGAGTTTGTTACTGATGAAGTGGGACTGCTTACTCACCTAAAGATGATGATGCAGCCTGGTGTAAACTTGTCAAACACTATCTCCTGAACAACAGTGTTGTGTTTTGACACCATGTCTGCCCTTTTCACCACCTCACTGTCCTTCAGCTAAAAGAATTTTGAAATACCTTAAAAAGTCTATTTTGAGTTTGTATGTTTGCCTACACACGATTTATCCAGTGGAGGTATTACACAACTTCAAACAGGAGAGGGGTTTTGATGCACACAGACACATCAGTGACTGTAGTACAAACCTGAATGTGTTCTTTCATCTCAACAGTGCCTGCTGCTGGAACTCTGATGTTTTTGTCATCTTTAGAGTCGGTGTTGCTCACAATGGTTCGGGCCTCTAACACCACCTCCTTCACTTGGCCTGGAAATATTATTAACACACCCTAACTCATCAGGTCCATCCTGACTGTTAGGACTAGGGCAATTTTTAAGATACATGTCAGGATGAGGATGTGATTTTATGATTGTTTACCTGGCAGACACAAAGGTGGAACATTGTGTGTGCAATTGTGTCTCTCCGGATTCTTGACTGGCCTTTGCAGCACAGCGACCACAGACTGGTGGTTGTTGGGACAGTGTCTGCTCACAGCCATCACACCCTCTGCCAGCTGTTCCACATACACCTGCACATCCAACCACAAAAGGGCAGTAAACAGATTTATAGCATAAAAACCAGATATGACCATTTTTTTACCATTTTATCTTTCACATCAGGACCATGGAGGCCAGGAGCCAATCCCAGGTGAAATACAGCACGCAAGTCCAACATGCAGAGATGAACAACCATTCACTCTCATATTCACACCTATGGTCAATTTAGAGAGTCCATAACCTACTCCCCAATCTGCACATTTTAAGACTGTGGGAGGAAGCTCTCTCAATCTGAGATTTGAATTGGTTACAGTATGCTTTTTAAAATGATATTTGATATCCAGTTGAAATGTTTGTTTGCTTTGAAGGCATACTGGGCAAGAGTCCCCAAGACCTTACCACATAAAATAGAAACTTTGAATTAAATTTATTTTGTCAAAACGTTCCACATAACCGCATTAGGTTTATAAAAATATTAATTTAATCTAGCTAAATTATCATGTATAGTTAGATGAAATTAATGTTTTTATTTCAGATAAACCTATGTGGAACTTGTTGACAAAATAAATTTAATTAAAGTCAATGTTTAAATTTTTTGAGGTTACAAGTAAATGAATAATGAACAAGCAGCAGAGAGGACAGAGCAAGAGTTGTTTATGTCAGATAAAACTGGAAGAAGTCTGATGACTTGCAAGTAATTTAGAAGACAACGATAGATAGATACAGTAGATAGATAGATAGATAGATAGATAGATAGATAGATAGATAGATAGATAGATAGATAGATAGATAGATAGATAGATAGATAGATAGATATTCCATGAAATAAAAAATAAAATGGTCAATACCGCTGGGATGAGGGACTTTACATAGTGGTTACTTTCTATGGGTTGGGCTATAAAATGCTGCCCTGAAGGTTAATTTACTTCCTGCCCTTGAGTTTCTTTTGATTTTTTTCTTAGTTTTGTTCTTATTTTCTTGTGGAATCCATAAAATGGCAATACTGCCACCTTCTGTTCACTCCTTGGTCTCTTAGGGCTCTAATTTTGTGGTGTAGCACAAGGTAGTGAAGCGTAGTGCAGCCCGCGCAGTGGTAATTTCATCAGACGCTACACCTTGCGCGGCAAATTTGGCAATTTGGTAGACCGAGGTGCGCTGAGATGGGTGTGGCGGCGCCAAAGGGTGAGGTGTCGACAGATTCAGCTTGGCGCAGTGACAATGTCGTGCCAAAGGCTGCACTGAAGGTGCACTGAAAGCTGGCCCTCCCCAACCTGGCTAGGGCTCAAATTTCGTAGACCAGGCCAGGTGCAGTGCAAGCGAGGCGCAGTGCAGGTGCACCTTAATTGAGGATCTTGGAGTTAGTCTGTGATTCACTTGTGCTTGCTAACATACACTCTCTAATTTCACCCTTAGTCACTTCCTGCCTTTTGTTTTAGCCTCTCCCCCTTTCTCTTTTTAATGTTTAACCTGACGTCCAGCTCAGCCGTTATTTTTTTGCCATGCTCCAGTGTTACAGTACAGTCCGCTGATGACACTGCAGCTGTTATTTTGATTAGTGACGATGTGTTTTTTAGGTGTAAGTATGCACTCTGCATGTTTTTATACCTTTGGTGAAAATGCATTTGATAGAATTGTTAAAAATCTAAAAAGAATATGCTTGATATGCTAAAAAAGTCAATGCTGTTGACTTTATGAAAGAAATTCTAAAATACAAATAATCAAAGTGAGGAGAAAAAGGGAATGTCAGGTTTCTCTGAGCTGTGGTTGTGTGAGGCACAGCATTGTTGAGTGTGTGTATGACAGAACACACCTGACTGAAGTCCTTGACAGCCAACTCCTGGTGAAGTCTGTTCAGTGCTAGTTTGGCTGCCAGGATGCCAGTTTGTAGGTTGATCTGCTCATGTGTTTGAGCATCTGAGTTCCAGCAAGTGAACAGATAGTCGTCTTGAAGCTGAACAACACACTCAGGTTAATCCTTAATAGCTAACTAAAAGGACAGAGACACTGTTAACACAATTACATTACAAACCTGAATGGACAGATAGTATGAGAGCATTACTTCACGGATAAACAAAAGTAAACATTTAACACACAATTCCCTCTGAATAGTTATGTCTCGTAGATGGATAGGCTCTCAATACAGCACAAAATATGTCTATGGTTTTGCACATAATTTGTTTTATATAGCATATGCTGCATTAGGCAGGATTACTGGAAAAAGTTGATTGTTGACGTTCATTCTCAGGTTATTAACATACTTAACATAAACACAACTTAAAAACTTTTTTCATACCAGACAGCAAATTCTCCATCTCTGAAACTCTCTCCTGATACTGACACTTGTTTTATTGTAGTTACTGTTCGACTCTCTTATCAACACTTTTCCTTTATTGTTAGGTTTCTTATTCTTAGTCTCTTATTCTTATTTTTAAGAAGTTGCACTGCTATTTGCTATTGCTATTTGACCAACCACTGTTTGCAAAAGTTCAGAGGCAACACCACCAAGTGTCTATTGGGCAACTGCTGTACTGTGCACTCTGATACTGCATGTTTCTGTATGTTTTGTTTTTGTGTCTGTACACTCAAACCCTATCACTTTCAGTAGGGAAGAGCACCTAAACTTCAGGCAGCTCACTTCTGACTTCTTTCCAGCCTTTTCCTCGAACCTGGAAAGTTTTACACAATTTTTGGTCGGTGGGGCAGCAGCTCTCTGTGCATCGTCAGAGCCTTCCTGTCCTCTATCCAAGATCTGTACTCCTCCAGGACTCGTAAGAGGGCAGGGAACATCATAAAGGACCCCTCTCACCCTGTACTCAGTCTTTTTGAACTGCTTCCGTCTGGCAGGCACTTCCAAACCCTCCAGACCAGGCCTAACATGCAGTGAAGCAGTTTCTTCCCCACATCACTTCACCACGTCACCCCTACTGAACTGTTAACAGTAAACGGCACAATTTTTGCACTACTTTGCACTGTCATTGTATATTTGTATATTTGCACTATATTTTTTTCCCTTATTTCTTACTCTTATTTGTTTACATATTTATTACATTTCTGTTCATCAGAGCCACAACATCTGCCAGCAAAGAATTCCTTATATGCCTTCGTACTTGGCGAATAAAGCTGATTCTGATACCAGCTTTAAATCACACTGTGAATGTGTGATTTGTGCCATACTTTATTGTCTATTTTGCTAACAAAACTCATTTTCTACTTGAGGACCTGAAACTAGTACTTGAAAGTGGGAGGTGACTGCACCCTTTTCTCATATTCAATCTCATATAGCCAGGCTACAACAAAATGTCTCTAAAATCAGTTGATTTAAATTATGGTGTGAAGGTATTATGGAATTAGAAGGTATTATAGAATCAATAACACACAAAAATCCTGTCTAACTGTATCCTTAAATTAAAAATATGTAAACACCATGGGTCTCAATAAAAGAAGTGAGATAGAGTATTCACATTGTGGTGTTTTACATGTATTGGATCTGACCTGATGAGGAAGCAGTACATCATGTCTCCTGCTGCTCCCTGTTGCACAACAGGCCATAGAAACCAGAGCAGCATTGGGCAGGAAGTCGTAAACTGAATCTTCCTGAAAGAACAACATGGAGACTCTAACCAGTTAGCTTGGATCATTTGAATAAGACAATAGGGTTCAATGTGTGATAATAGTTATCGTTCAACTGCATGCTGCACCATAATTGTTGTATACCATCAATCTGTATAAACAAGCTGATAAAAAAAGGGACTGTCTCCTCTTAACTGACTCATTTGAAGTCATAAAAGAGAAGAGAACTAAGACTAAACTTATGTTATTATATTATATTGAATTATATTCAGCAGTAGTCAGATTCCTTAAAATACTGCTGATGTTTGCAGGATCTCTTAAATAATTTATCATTATTAATATTATTTGTTATTTATATTAATATTATTTAGCATTCTTTCAACAGTGTCCTTTAGCTCTTGTCTATTTACATAAGTAAATAATAGGTCTGTAGGGCAGTTCCTCTATACAGTTGTCTCGCTATCTCTCACAAAACCAAGAGTTACAATTTAGTGCCAAACTTGTAATGAACTGAAGCTGCATTTTTTGTAGATTATGTCATTTTTGCGGTGTGGAATCTAAACAACCTGAGTTGTAAGTCCAAATAAAGTTGTTACAGTTGTGAGATAGAGGACAATATATGTGAACATCTATTTATCTATTACTACCTTTTAGTTGTGACATACTATGACAAACCTACAGCTTTTCCCACCTTTCAGTTTCTGTGTCTCCAGGACCACATGTGGGCCCTGATCACAACAGGAAGCAAGTTACATCATAAAAGACAGGCAGCCATCGGGCCATGGGAATGTTAACAGTTTCATTTGTAACAGTAGGAGTTATGGCAGTATGCACTGGAGAAAATTACTAGATGAAAACATACCTGGATTGACCTGTGCTTGCTAGGACTGACATCCATGAACATGGTGTGAGCAAGAGCTGGGATCAGTGGCTGAAGGTTGGGCTGGAAGAAGGCACCAACAGGCTCTCTGCCAAACCAAGACAACCACCATTGCTCTTTTTCACTGTCTGCAGCTAGAACACGGTGTGTAAGAGAAGAAGAGGAAAGAGGTCAAATCAGCAAGAAGTAATGATGACCGGGTTTTATGTCATCAAAATCATAACATAACAAAACATTTATAGGTACCAGTCCTATAACTGGCTTATTCCACCAATTCAACCAAATAGAATTTCAAATTAAGAGAGCACTGAAAATGTCAATACCTCGCATGGTCATGCAGAACCAGGTTATCACAGTCAAAATAGAGACCAGATTTTAACTTCAAGCTGAACACCTGAACCTTTGTAACCAGACAAGATGTCTTGTAATATTTGATTAGTAAAAGTGCCATATAACTAATAATAATACTACTAATAAAATAATAATTATTATAATGACAATTATTATTATTATTGTTGTTGTTGTTGACAATAACTATAATTGAACTTACTCCTGGACTAGTTGTTCAGTTGCTTTACCACACAAAATTTCATATGAATATGGTTGAAATAGGGGTAAACAGTAGAAACTGGTAATTTAAACTCTTCGGAGCGTAGTTACAGTGAATATCAAGCTCAGGTATCCAGATTTTTAGCCACCTTTTACTTAGTATTGGGAGGCTCTGTGACTCTGAGGACCGGGCTTCAGGAAAGGTGTGTACAATCTGGTGTTTTTAATACAAAGCAGGATTTGCTGTAATTCAGATAAGTTTGTGTTTACTATTAATTTTGTTCACTTCACTGCATGTCAGAGTAAAAATACATTCATATTCAGCTGTTTTACATCATACACTGTATGTATGCTTCACCTACCTGATTTGCCTGAGTTATGTCCCTGAGTTTGTAATTTTGTACAATGAAAACAAAACAGTTCATATTTAATTTACAAAAAAATGTTCTACATGCACAATGCTGATATTGTTGCTTCGGACTCAACATGGCCTCTGTTTAGTGACATGAAGCTGAGGCTCCATTCCACAGCTCTCCTCTCCACAGCCTCTTATGCTGCGGAGCCACAGTATAACAATCACAGCCAATAGGCTCAACCACACACCATGCAAGTGCAAGCAGAGTGTTAAGACCACAAATAGAAGAAGACACAGCACAGGTAACGTGTGACGAGTCAAAAAACCCAAAGAAATGGTGAGTGTAGATAACAAATTTTGGGATATTTGGGAACAGGGGAGCGCATCTCATCAAGAAAAGAGCCTCAAGTCCAGGCAAAGTCATGAGTCATTGCAGTGAAGGTCCATGTCAAGTCTGCAAGGCAGATTTTCAGATCATCAAATTTTCGTGGGTCACGAATGTGTATGTGGTATGCAGTGCAGATATTTAGTTTCAGTCCCAGACAAAACATTTCATAGTAGTTCTTACAATCCAATAAACTTCACAGTGCTTTTTCTCAACTTCCCACACAGCAGTGACCAGAGTGGTGCAGGGGTCGGGGGTCAGTACCTCGCATCAAACTGGTGATTCCCAGGCGGTTTACAAAGACATTCTCAATAAGCTGACTGCTGGTAACGAGCTCAGCTATCACATAAAGGTTAGGCTTGATGGCTCTGGCTGCTGCAAGCATTGCCTACAGAGACCAACACAAAAAATACATGGCAGTTAACCTGGAGTCCATCCACCAGTCATACATATGTTTCTTCTTATAAACAGGTCATACCAGGATAACATAAATGCACATTAAAAAACCAAAAAAACCAAAAAGATAGATTTTCTGGATGTGTGTGATAATTCCTTATATGTATATCTAGTTCCTTATGTTCCTGTCTTCAGCATCAAGAATAATCTTTGGACTGAATATTTGGTAACACGGACAAGAAAGTAGTGATCAAAGGACAGAGGAGAACAGCAGTTTTTTCTTGTTACCCTGCTTACCTTACTGCATGTAGAGGGTAAGTGCAGGGCGCGTTTACGCATCCTGAAACAAACCAGTCTCCAAAAAATGTCTTCACACAGCTAAATTACATTCTCAATGATGTTTCTTAAAGAACTTATCTAACAAAAACGTGTTATTATTTATTTGTTTTATTTATTAGCTTTTAACAAAATTATGTGTCTACAGCTTTTGGCATTATTGAGGAAATTATGCTGAAGATAACCATTTGTTGGACATGAATGTGGTTAGGTTTAGGCACAAATTGCACTTGGTAAAAGCTAAAAAGATTTTTCCACATAATTACAACATGCTCTTAGTAAAAACATGTAGCGTGTCACAAGATTGATAGTTAAAACACATACTCTGTTCAATGTCTCTCCCTCACCTCCCTCTTTTTCTTTCTCTTCCTCCTTTCTGTCCCCCACCTCTCCTCTGTCCCCCATTTTCCTCTCACCCCAACCGGTCGAGGCAGATGACCGCACATCTTTGAGTCTGGTTCTGTCAGAGATTTCTTCCTGTTAAAAGGGAGTTTTTCTCTCCACTGATACCTAGTGTTTGCTCATTGTGTGAACTGTTGGGTTTCTTTTCTCTCTGTAATACTGTAAAGGTTTTGGCCTTATTATGTACAGTGAATTGAACTGAACTGAATCCCAGCAGTGTAAAAACACAATGATGGGCGCAACACTTTGGTCTCAAGTGTTGCATTCTGCTGTTTGGCAATGTTTTATGCTGCTCACCTTTCAAACTACATTGTTAAGGGGAAGAATTTAGCTTCAAATACTTGTAATCCCTCTCACGATGTCAATATGTCAATAACAAACAGAACATGTTAAATAATAAGTACATTTCTAACTGAAATGTACTTATTATTTATACTGTATACTGTAATTTGAATTATAAAGGATTTGGCCTGACTATGTACAGTGACATTGAGATAATGTACTGTATGTTGTGATTTGGCGCTATACAAATAAAATTGAACTGACTTGAATTGAATTGAATGTACTTTTATGTTTTGGTGAGACAGCGTGGTCTGAAATAATTTCTGACTACAATTGTAGTTGTAAAAACTAAAAACAGTTATTTTGCTGCTTTTCAGCCTTGTTGGGACCATACTTTCAAATGCTCAAATAAATTGAATTTTAAAGAAGCTAAAATTACACAGGCTAGATTTTACAAACTCCCGGCCTTTTTCTAATAATACTTACACTAAATACAGAATAGGTGGTGATTTCAATGTCGGAATGATATACAGTATATAAGATAAGAGTAACTTCTAGCAGTAGGAGTTAGAAGGTACCTCTGCCACATGCACAGGGGTAGAGATGCAGTTGACCAGGCATAAACCAGAGAAGACAGTGGCTATAATCTCTGTGTATGCCTTCATACGAGTCCATAGGTAAGGACAGTCTTCTGGTTTGTCTCCATAGCGAAGCTTGATAGTGCTGTTCTGACAGACCAGCTTTCTCCTCAGGTAGACTTCTGAGCCTGCAGAATACACAAGAGAAGGCTACATAAATACCCCTCTATTCATTGTGAAAGATTTCAATAGCCTGATGTAGAGATTAGGTGGCACTGATGGAACCCCAGTGGGCTTGGATTACTGCTGTTTGAGACAACTGTCACGTTCATGTGGAAGTCAATTACATGAATCTTGTACTTATGAATGTGAAGTGTCATATTTTATCTGCAATAAATCAGAATTGATGTTACAGGTGTCAGTCGCTAGATGATGCCATGTACTGTTGCACAGTTATATTCTGAAATAAGGGAGGGTTCAAGGACGCCGGAGAAGGCTTATGGCTACAGTGTGTTTGTGCTTGTGTTATCCCCTGCAGTGCAATTGAGGACAGCCTCCAACATGTTTACTGTGGACATACCAAGTAAACAAATGTGCTCTGCTCTTAAAGAATACTTAACCTGCTGTTACCACACTGACTGTTTCCCCTAAATATTCTCATGCAGCTTTGGAATACACAAAGAGAGGTGTTCTAATTAAACATTTTAGCCGCACTAAATCTGGTTTTGGAATCCTTAGAAGCTGTGTTGTTACGTTACCTTGTACTGTTTCAGCAAGGTTCCTTAGCACATCATTTCCCTTGACAAATCCATCATGAGCCAGGATGTAACACGCCTTCTCTTTCTTCTCCATTAGCTCCATTTCCTCATCAAGGGTCATTTCTTCAAATGGAAAGGTGAAATATCTGAAAGAGGTATAGTCACAGACTAACATGAATACTGAAGCATGCAATTATTATTATTGTGTTTCATAAATAAGTAAAAATCCATTAGAACCTTCTGTGTCTATATCTGTATTTCATATATTGCGCTGATCTGAGCAGATTGTTGCTCACTGGAATTTTTTTCTGTTTTCTTACCTTGGGTTTTTGGTTCTTTGTGTCTGGTTTTCTGTTCCTTGTTTCCTATTTTATTTTATTAGTTTTTCCTCCCTAATGTGTTTCACCCCTGTCTGCTGTGTGTGTAATTGTTACATAAAGTAATGGAACAGTGAAATCTCTCCTTTTTGCCCTCAGTGTTGTACACCATCATACCTTTCATTATATTTTAATGAAATTATTCCCTATGTTTGTAAGAGTGATCTGCTGCTGTGTGTGAGGCTACCTGGGACAAAGAGGATGTCTCCTTGTGACTGGACCCAGTTTAGGCCCATCATCAACAAGACGGTCATAAATTACACCTCCTAAAATGCTTTCAATTGCCTAAGGAGATAGAACATCAGTGTTTTTGACAAAAATGTCACCCAAAACAAAATTGCACTCATAAATACATACACACATATAAACACACTTGCTCTGTGTGAATGGCCATCTCTTTGTACAATTCTGAGTTTAGTTCCTCCAATCTTCCTCTGAAACTGTTGCAACAATCCTGGATGTCTGATGGACTCATGCTGTTGTTAGTGAGAAGGAGAGAATTTAATTATTATTAAATCCTATAAAACAGAGGTCCCGGAGTTACTGTATGGAGGCAAATTGGGGGCAAATGGTTTATTCGTATGAAAACAAATATTTCATTAAAAAAAAAACAAAAAAAAAAAACTTTAAATTACTTTTTCCCCCAATTTCTTTCCACAACTTTACATTTCTTTAAAAACATGTCAACTTAAATCGAACATATTGTAGTAAACGAAATAAATAGAGGCAGAAGACATTATCTTTCATGCACAGATGGCTTGAGGATTCACTGTCCCGACTGCATGTACAGGTATGTTTAAAATAAATACATGAATCTGCCAATTACATTTAATTGCACATGGCAGTGGCAGTAATAGGCGATCACTCATTTTCAATTCCACATTTATGTTTACAATAAAAATTTAAATAGCTTGTTTGCATGATTACCAAGCATTGACAAATGTCGATAGTGGCATTGGTATCAAGTAAACAAATTGCGTTTCTATGGCAGTGGCACGGCCACCCTGCTTACTGTACCTTACTATTGAAAGCACAATAACAAGATATGCTTATACAACTGTAAAGGGCACTAGGCCTAGTTTAATATGAAACTATTTTATACAGTATATAGTAGGGGGTTCCTGCTCCATCTGTTTGGGGGCCCTTGGTCTGAAAAATGTTGAAGACACCTGATATAAAAGAATATTTTGTTGAGCGAAATTGGGAAAGCATAATACTGTGATGCACCTAAGGGTCAGTGAGAAGCAATTGCTTTAGTAAAAACATTTTAATGTCCTGTTCATCTGATTATTCTTTTCTTACATGCTTTGTATGTAATGTTTGCAATGGGAGTCTCTCAAACAAAACAACAATAGATCTAGTCCGATGACATCAGAAGCACCATGGGATCATGGGAATTGTTGTCTTGTTATCTGCTTTGGTTCACTTTATGAGGTACCGAACAATATGGTACAGACATACAGAGGATGATTGCCATACAGAGACTGATTGACAGGCGACCAAAATGAAAACGTCCATTACCTTGAATAGAAATACGGATTTCTATGAATGTAAAGAGTGTTCAAATTACTAAAGTAATGTAAGTACACAACAGGTTGTACACGTGCTCACTAACCAGGATGTCAGAAGTTATCCCCGATTCCTCTAGTCCATTTTTGATCAAGTGCAGGCAGTGTGTGAACTGCATTTCCCAAATGCAGTTCATGGAAACTGCACTCACATGACTGGAGTTGAAATGTTCTGCTCAGTGACGTCACCTGCTGTACCTCACGGCTCTATAACACTGTTAATCCCTCTACCCCCTGCTCTATGACTCAGTGATCTGCTCTACTTCATTGCTCAATGATTCTAAGACCTGCTCTACTCCTTGCAGGCTGCGAAACATTCAACAGGGCTACTGACTGCTATGTGACAAGTTTCATATAAAAGAAGAATGCACTATAGAATAATTCAGGTGTCTAAATATAAACAATGAATTATCATTATTATCATCATATCAGCCTTCATTGATAAAAGAGACCAGTGTGAATCAATTAGGAGCCTGATTCAGCTGCCTCCAAGTTATTCAGCAGTAATGTAATCCACCAGGATTACATGTAATCCACCAGGATTACATTACTGCTGGAACTGATTCCAAGAAGATGGAGCAGCAAATCTGAAATGGCCTTCTCCAACATTTACATTGTAATACAACCCTAGATAAGTAGATAGTAAACTATGTGCCATTGATTGGATCTATAAATGGTTTATAGTTACACACTGTATAATATTCTATAATATTATAACGTTTATTCCACAATGAACACATGTCAAAAGTATAATGAGTAAAGGTCAGTGTGGTGATGCCGTAAAAAGGACTCACTTGTGGGGAGTAAAAACATCCAAGGCAGAGTCCATGTCCACTGTGTTTCCAAAGCGTTGGTGCTGAGGGTTCTGCAAAAGCTTTAACTGCTTCTTACTCTCTGGACTGGACCTGGCACTTAAACTAGCTGGATTAACAAATGTCCACAAACAAATACCATCAGCATTCTGAATTTATGCTTTGCGGAATGTAAGGGAATTATAAGATCTTCATTATAAAATGGTATTTTGTCTTCCAAGAGGACTAAGAAAGGGTGTCAAAAAACGATTTCTTTTCCCCTTCATACCTGTGTAACAGTAACAGTTACAGTTTAACTTTTTGCTATATAGTTTAAAATAATAGTTTAGTTATTTTAAGTGTAGTTGTATGAGGCACCTATACAGACTACAAGTCAATGATGACTGTGTTGGGCACTGAGAACAAGCCTAAGACAGACATAGACACCAATTCTTACAAAAAGCAAAGTCAAAATGCAAAGATCTGTTAGAAAATCTGTTATTTTACACAGGAACTGTTGATCTACTGCTGCCACCACCAGCAAGTACAGTACAAGTGTGTTATTTTGTGTCTTTTGTTTTGTGACTTCAGTGTTTAAAATCCACACAGACAGACAAAGCATTAATAGACTAGTACCACATTTTGCTAATGCACAGCCGACTTTCCACATACCATCACAGTTTAAAACCACCCGAGCTATTACCTTAACATATCACAACTATAAGTCAGTTTGTAAATGATCACATCTTTTCCATCAATGTTGTGTCAGTTAAGATCAGGGTCAAACCTAATTATTATGAAAGGATGTATGCCTGAAGTATGTTCTTTTATCACTGTTGTCTCACCATCCTGCAGCAGCTGTCTGAACTGCTCCAATGCTGTATCCACACTGACCTGCAGGAATTCCCACAACCTGAGCCTGGAGAAAACTTGCTCCCACAGTATGGAACGCAGAGCCTGACACACACAAACACACATTTTTTTTGTTGTTGTTGTTTTTTTCAATTTGGTGATCAATTTGTGAAATAATTGTACGCCGGTTCAAAGACAGTGTTTCTCAGCAAGTACAAGATTGCAAACAAATTTGGTCACTTAACATCAGTATATTATTATGAAAAGTTTCAGGGAGCCAGGGGAAATGTTGGTGTGTAATGGCCAAAGGCAGAAACTGATGATAACATCTTGTGCAAATATCTGTTATTTGATTTCACTTCCCACATAGTAAACATTACCGTCTAGACCAAAATTTGGTTTTTAATGAGTAAGACTGTACAAATATGTCTGTACAAGTATCTGTGTGTGTGTGTGTTTCTGATAAAGTGACAGGTAGAGAGAAAAAAAAAGTCAAGAGGAGCTAAATGAATCAATACATCACTCCATCAAAGGTTATTACTAATGACGAACAAGTATGAGATGTTGATTAATAAAAAGTCAGTGCAGAATATGAAGTCTCACATGTATGTGCTGTTCATCTTGAATGAGTGCTGGAACTCCTTCTTCAGTATATTGCCCATCAGCCACCTCGCAACTGAGGTGCCACAGAGCTCTGTCCAGGAGCCATGCTGGTTTCAAATGAGGAGAGTTAACCAGATTGTAACCACACTCTGGATGAAGGTGAATCCATTCACTGTCAACCGCTAGAGATGTTGGAAAAGAAAAGAAAAGAAAAGAAAAGAAAAGAAAAGAAAAGTTATCAATTAATTTATTTACTCAAGTTGGTTCTTTTGTTATATAACCCCAAGTTCAAAAAAGTTGGGACACTGTGTAAAATGTAAATGGAAACATAATGCAATGATTTGCAAATCTCATAAACCCACATTCATTTCCAAATAGAACATAACAACATATGTTGAAACTGAGACAGTTTACCATTTCATAAAAAAATATTAGCTCATTTTGAATTTGATGGCAGCAACACATCTCAAAAAAGTTGGAACAGATGCAACAGAAGGCTGAAAAAGTAAATGACACAAATCTGGAGGAGCATTTTGACAACTAATTAGGTTAATTGGCTACAGGTCAGTAACATTCACGTTATAAAAGGAGCATTTCAGAGAGGCAGAGCCTCTGGGCAGAGTTCCTAGATGAAGGGAAAAGAGACATTCTGTATAAAAGAAAATTATAATGTATATTTATTCCAGAATGTATACAGTAATCTATACATGTGCAAAAACACACACACTGGTTTCAGTGACTTGAAGGGACATTACATTCATTTTTTGGAGACTTACTGTAACCTTAACCATAATTACTACTGGCCTAATCCAAATCTTATCCTAACCATACAACAAGACTTCACCTTATAATAATTTACATTATGGGAACTTGCTTTTTGTCTCCTAAGAATAGGCTGTGTGTACAGATTTAGGTCCCCAAAACATGAATAATACTGGGAACACACACACACACGCATGTTTGCACTTTTATCAAAGTGAGGACCCTCATGGACATAATACATTTTCTAGCCCCTTATCCTAACCTTAACCATCACAACTAGATGCCTAACCCTAACAATTACCTTAACCTTAACTTAAACCCAATTCTAACCCTAACTCTAAAACCAGGTCTTAACCCTGAAAAAGCCCTTTTAAGGGGTGAAAATGTGAGGACCATCCAAAATATCCTCACTCTGTAGGGTTTATACGATTTTTGGTCCTCACTCTGGAGCAAGTACAAGAACACACACAACCAGACCCACACCCACACACAAACACACAGGAAAGGAAAACAAAAACATGGAAGTACTAGAGCATTATAGGCAAGGGGAGGAACACAGAAACAACAGAGTGCTCTCTCTTTTTCTCTCTAACTGACTATAAATTCACTTCCCTGTTGTCTCCCTTCTGAGGTTTTATAAACTCAAAATCCAAGCAGGCAACTGATCTGTGTGACATGTTAGTCTCTTCTGTTCTGTTTCTGTAGAACATGGAAGCAATTTTGATATGTGCGATACGACTACAGTCACACCATTAGTGTTTTAGCAGTTTAATAAGAACACAGAATACCAACTACACTGATATATATTCATTAAAGCAACTACTTTTGCTTTATCTTGCTTGTTTGTTTTTAAATGCAAGTCTGAGTAGGAACATTTTCTAAATTAGTGGTCATGTTCTGACAAAGTGCAATCTGTTGCCAGCACATAACTGTCTACGCGACCTGCAGCATGAACAGAGACTAAATGTCAGTGAGGAAACTGAGAAGGTGATGCAACAGCCACAGCTGCCTGTTAGAAAGGCCAGCAGCTGTGGTTTATTTCTGCCCCAGCAGCACAGTCACTGTCCTTGATAAAAAGGACAGTGACTGTTAGAGAAAAAAAAACAAACTGCAAAAAATACAATACTGTCATGATGCAACCAACACCTTTCCAGTATTATAATCCAAGAGGATAACCAATAAACTAAGTGTTAATCTGTATGGTGGTGTATCCCCTAGCAGGACACTTCACCCCAAATTATAATGTAAGGTGCTTTGAGCAGTCACCAGACCATTTACTATCTAAGTCTAGACTAACCGTAAGAAGATGTCTGCTTCAGGGTGGTTCCTGCCAATGAAGGTGTGCTGGTGGCATGTAATAACTAAGTCAGTGCTGATTACTCACTCACTCACTCACTCACTCACTCACTCACTCACTCACTCACTCACTCACTCATGTCCATTACAGGGCCACTCTCATAGTCACACCTATGGTCAATTTAGAAAGTCCAGTTAACTTAATCCACAATCTACATGTTTTCAGACTGTGGGAGGAAGCCAGAGTACCAAGAGAGAACCCACTTGCACATGGGAAGAACATGTACACCGAAAAGCCTTTGGTCAAAACGGTGACATTCTTGCTGTGATGCAACAATCCTTGCCACTGTTCTGCCAAGTGGCCCCAGATTATGTGTCTCTCCTTATCAATATATATATATATATATATTGTTGGTGATTTTGTGTCCCTTGGTCTTTTTAAAAACATTGTTGTGAATCTGCTTGTTTGTCCTCTGTGTTCTGCTTGTTTCAGTTTTGTTCACACTCCTTCACTGTGTGTGCCATGGGGTATGGGCTTTGCCGGTTGGCCTCTAAGAAATTCATTCATGACTGTACCTGTATTGTTATAGATCACATCAGTGATGCAGATCATGTTCCAGTCTCTTCTCAGTGTCTCCACCAGATCACCAACATCTGTCCAGGTCTTCCCATCAGGTGAGATGTCAGGGTTCAGTTCTAGCTGATCCACAATGGAGTAACCAGCACCAGATACACAGAGCCTCTGCAGCGGTGAAAAGTGGATCATGTTGTAGCCTAGACAGAATAGAAGCATGAGTAATGCAAAGCCTCAAAAAACATAAAACTCACTTTTGAGTGAATTTATGTATAGCAGCAGCGCTTTAAATTCAGAATGATCAGTCATACTTAATTATTTCCCTACCTAATGCTTGTCAGATGCTTTATTTATTAAATTAATAATTTTGGATTATTCCTCTTTATGCCAGGTTCTGTCAGCACATTATGTTGTGTGATCATTGTGGTGAAGTCAATAAAAGCTATAAATTCTTGCTGGGACTTGGCACAAATACATCACTGCCAGTGGTTTTTCGCTCCCAGGACTCTGATTGGTCCCCACAGGGGTTCAGCTGTTTGTCGCCCAACAAGATTAATTGTCACCGTGAAAAATTCAGCAGTTAAAATGCAGTTTCTCTTTCCTGGCAAAATAAAAAAGGCACATTGAGTATTTAATTACTATTATGCATCACTGAGCCAATACTGAATGGGTTTGAAAATCATCACTGCAAACTTTATGACGTACTCCTAGGCATCACAGAGTAAGACTGGTCTCACTGTGCAAGACGGGCCTGAGTCATGGGTTGTCCCTTCAAACCATGTGTCCTCCCTTTCCCACTCCCCACTTTTGTCCTCTGTCACCCTCCATTCCCTATCCCTATCATTTTCTTGCAATCTGTATCCATCCACATTCAGATTCTCGCCAAGTCAAGTGCTGGTATGGTATTAATAGCATATTCATAAATCGACTGTTTGTGTTGGTTTGTAATGCTGGCTCCCTCACCAGTCTCCTTTTCAACCTTGAGCCTGTCCTTCCACTTATCCAGAGGCCCGAGGTTCTTAGTTTGGTATGTTTGGCTGCTGATGCAGTCCAGTGGCAGGATGTCATTATTGGCTCCTACTCTGAGCACTGGGTCAACGACAATGTAACCACCGCTAACTTTCTCTTTATTCCTGTCAAGAAAATAAAAATGCAAAAATAAGAAAAAAAACACATCAGTGTTATGCAACTCAAATTAGACAAATGACACATAACTGGTCACATTCCACTGTGATGAGTGCAATAATATATATATATAATTTTTCCATCATGACAAGCTCCATACTCCATACTATTAGACGAGCCCTTTGTTAATTAGCTTATAAGTATCCACAATCCTTCGAATGTATGTTATAACCAGTGGCAGAAAAAATAACTAATTTATTCATGACTGAAAATATGAACAACTTATGCACTAGTGGTGACAAAACATCTTACCCACAAGAGAAGTAGTACTGGTAAGTCCCGGCCACTGTCAAGTCTAGTCTGCAATATTTATCACAGTCATCCTCCTGTCCATTTGGATAGACCCAGTCCAGAGGATGAAACCTCAGCCGATCATACTCACGGCCTTTGGCAGGATAGTTGGTGTAGACCTGGACCTCTTTACCCTGGAGGGTCGGGCCAAGACGGAACTGCAGCTCAAAGCCTGAAGTGAACCGAAATTATGATGACACCGTGTCAACATACAGTACACATTGTGCTGTCAGGTCAAAACCTGTGATTACTGTGTTTGACATCCCATGAATTGTTCATGCACTACCTTAGGCTGAATATTCGGGAACACATTTCTATGACTCCAGTGGCACCTAATTAACTGACTGTATACAGTAATGTTCCATTATCATTGTCAAAGTTGCACAACACCTTTTTAATATTTGGGGCAAAGGGACATCTGTGTTAATTGTTCACCCCTTACAAGATCAAGCATTTTCAAAATATAACCCCAATTCCAAAAAAGCTGGGATGCTGTGTAAATTGTATGACTTTTCCTTTTTGCACACACACCAATTAGTGATAAAGAAATTGACTTCTGCATGTGGGCAACACAAATCTGCACTTGGGGGTCAATGGGGTTGATATCTTGCAGAGGGGCACCCCATCAATACAGTGTCATTCATCATAACAGTAAATATAAATAGGAGGGCACTTGATAGTAGCAACAAAAATCCCCGAAGGTTATGCACTACACCTTTAACAACCAAAGAGTAGCTAAGTAATTCTTTTCATTAGTGATCAGAGTGTATTAGGCTTAATATACCATAAATGAATTAAACTGCCACCTCCTTCTCCTTTAAAAGTCAGGTGCACTTGCACCAAGTGAATTAATGTTATTGTAGTGGATTTCAGTTGTAGAGAGCAAATCTCTGCACAGGTAACAGTTTTTCTCTTTGCGCAAGCAGATTTTAACAAGCAGAGTATAAAAGGTGCACATACCTGAGTGAGTATTTGTAGGTACTTGTTACTGTCTTGATCAACCAAGATATCTATGTTCCAACAATGCACCTGACCCCACCCAATTTTTGTTACCATCAAGCTAATGCACTCTCAGGTTTTTTGTTTTAAGAGTGTGGGCGCATGACAGGTAAATGACAAGTGCATCAGTCTAGAACTAGAAACACCTCGTGCTGTTTTGTACCAGGTGTGCAATAGGATCTAATATCTCTGACCAGATAAAAACAGTGTTTCCTGCAGCATATAAAATACAGCCCCAGACAAAATGAAAATGGAGAAAACACTGCAAAATATTCTATTTCTCTGCTTTTGGTAGGTGTGTTTCAATAAACTCATCATTTTTATTTTACTGTATGAACTGCTGACAACATTTCACTCAATAAGTGCCATTTCTAGGATTCATTTGCAGAAAATTAATTGCAATGATGCAAAGAAAATACTCAATACTCAACTGAAAATAGTACTCAACAGCTGCTGTCTGTTTGCTAAAAGTCCCATCCTGTATACCTCATATGGTAAGATATTTTTGTTGAGTTAAACACTATTAGGAATTTTTGTGTAAAATGCACATAAATAATAACTTCACACAAATAATCTATCCTCTTGATCACAATCCAGAGGTTTTCACTGGATTCACATTGGACATGGGTTTTTATTATTTGTTATCTGGTATTCCTTCATCCAGATGACTGATTGACCTAACTGAGACATAAATGAAAACAACTTTTCTTCCAGGAGAACTTTGTACGTGACTTGAGTCACGAATCCCTCACAAAAATGAATCCTCCCAATTTCATGCTTAATGAAGCAACACCAGATCACCGTCCTATCTCCTCCACCCTGTGGCTTCAGTGAATATGACCTTACTGCAGTCCAAACCTTATGATCTCTAGCAAATCTATGAATGAGGGGTTTTTCCTGGCTTTGCGTTGACTCTGCCTCCAGAAACCTATTTTCATTCATCATTCATCATACACCTTACTCCAACTCCTTACTGACATTATTTTTTGTAGGTCACTTGAGGTCATTCTACAGTTGTTAAGTGACATTCCAATAAACGGTCAGAGTTGACTTTACTTAAATTGCTGTGTTTGAAATTTTAAAGATAATCCAACCTGGTGCTCACAGTATCCTTCTGTCACTAACGACAAAATTAAACGGGATCAGGTTCTTGTGTAGGAAATCAGCAGATACTGAAATGAAAAGACTGCTATACATGAAGACATGCTGATTTGAGAAAAGGTTTGAGTGGTCTTTGAATTATTTTCCAGAGCTATGTAAGAGTGGGAGAAATCAGACCTGTGTGCAACCTGCAACATTTTCTTGTAATATTTTAAACAAAAGAATACATTCCCTAATAAACTCAACGAATTATTGAAAATCAGACTGACCTCCTCCCAAAACAAATACAAAAACCATCATTCACTATTAAATGTACAGCAAATACCAAAAAATTGATTTAGCATGACAAATTCTATTGCATACATTACAATGAGGTATGATTGATCATATCCTAAAAGAGATAGTGAGTTGCTATATTATGTCTCAACACTATCAGACATAGAGATCAGACGCAGAACCTGAGCAGGTCCTGGTCAACAGCAGTATTATTAACATGCTGAGGTTAAAGTCCACAGTAACCCTACCTTGTTGCAGGCGGAACAGAGCTTGCTCCATGTTACTGAGCAGCAGCAAGAGCAGCAGCAGGCCTTCTGCTCTGTCATCTGGTCTCAACATGCCATTCTGCTCTATTTAGACTGCCTTCTGTGTGTGTGTGTGTGTGTGTGTGTGTGTGTGCGGGGGCTGGAGAGAGCGAGTGGTAACATGAATCAGGTCTCCACACAGATCTCTTTATGGTGGATCCCGTCAATCAAAACTATTACAAATAAAATGATTGCTTAACCTGCCCTCTTACTATAAATAATTATTACGGGGATAGGTCAGGTTTTTCTCAGGAGCTGCTGGTCCACTGGTAACTCAAACTTATGTAAATTCTTGAGCCTTTTCTTAAGTGGCTTAAGTTATACCTGTTCTTCAATGTATAATGCTGTTCTTCAAAGCAACCATGCTTGCTTTCATGCAAATCATGCCTCCATGTCTCAGGCTGGTTCTCCATCCCAGCAGTGCACCAGGGTCATGCACACTGAAGTCAGCATTAACTGTGTCAGCGCCTCACAGCCACATTTTAAAATGGTTAAAGTATATGCCTTTACATAAGGCAGCCCTATTGGTGGCATGAATGTTGACTTAGTGGCATCGATGCAAACATGAATGGATGTCTATGTTTATACTGATACAATAATTCACATACACAGTGCAATTCATTTAATTTACATTACATTTAAATTTAAATTAATTTAGTTTGTGGAACAACATGTGAAGAAAGACATTTGGAAAACTCAGTGGACATGTTTTTTCTTTCTTTTATTTCTTTTGGCTGCTCAGTGCAACATCAAGGTTTTATAATTACCAAAGTGATATTGTTAGGTGGAAGAGTCATTCTTCGATTTAAATGTAATTGAATACATACCGTATTTCCCTTTTGATGACTGCTGGAAATGAAGTATTGCATATGGTCCAGTAGAGGGAGCTGTGGTATTTTGTACGTAAAACAGGGAGAAGAAGAAGCTGCATGAAACTCCCAGAATGCAACTTGGATCCGCCGGGCTGTGAGCATTAGAGCAAAGGTATTGAGACTCAGAGCCAGCGCTGACTGTCTCCAGATAAACTGGTTTTTGTGTTAGAAACAACATGGCGAGTTTCAGTAAATATCTAACTGCAAAAAACTCGTCCATAGCAGGCGGTGCCTTATTGCTTTTATACCTTCTAAAACGCAGACGACGGACGAACCGACAGAGCGGGTGAGTTGCAATCAGTACACTGTAATGTTCACTAAAAAAAAAATCACAGTTTCATGTGAACTCGTTCAAGTTCGAGATGCTAATTTGTAAGCACCTGCTCTGTGCTTACTGACAGCCAACGAGCTCTTGTCAGCCTCAGTTGTCTGAGCCCGTACAGCGAATGTCTCGAACAGGTTGTCCGGTAGAACTGAGAGTGACACGGTGACACTCACCAGTATCACGTCTTGTATAACGCTATTGTTTAGTGTGTATCTAGCCAATGATGGCTTCCGTTGTTTCACTACTCTTTGACTCCAAAAATTGGATTTCCAGATTACAATGCATATGTGATCTGCTAAAGAAAATGGTGTCTCACATGACATTTATCAGCCAGGTTGAATCAAACACTTTTGTGTGACATAGGCCGGTGTAACGTGGCTTCCTGTGTATCATCTAGTATGTCCAGACTCGTTCTGTCAGAGGTCAGTACTCTAATCATCGAAGTCTTACTCGGATACCATATGTATGAAGTCCATCTTGTTTTGCAGCTCTTGCATAATTTCCTGTGTGGAAGGCCGTGGTGCAGGTTTGTAGTTGCTTGGCCTAGTAACTCAGTTTGTTAATGTTCACAGAGAAATCATGGTGACCTGTCAGTTCATAGACCTATCACAGAGTCTGGTCAGGGTCTATGTGTAACTAGGGCTGGGCGTAACCATTATCGCAATATTTTTACGATATATTGCAATACACGATATATATCTCAATATTTCTACATCCATGTCACTGTATAAATGTTAAATTGACATCTTGGATGCATAACACTGATTCTTGTATTAGTATTTTTTATCAATATGTGCAAGCAAAAATGGGAAAATCACAATCAAATGAAATACATCAAACTATTTTGAACCCATACACTCTTAATAAATGAAAATAAATATTTGGCAGGCCTTCCTAATGTGCAGTAGCTCTCAATACCATAATTAAACTGTGAAATAAATATTAGGTGCATTGTGCACAGTCTCTATTATAAGTTCTGTGAAGATGTCTTTCATAACCAAGCAAAACTGTTGTGGAAACTAAATCTTGAATTTAAATCCTTACAATTTGGGTAATAAGTAGAGATACCCAGTCCTACATCCAATAAAGTAAAAACTGCTGCACTCTGAAACGCTGGGGGGTCAAGTCCCCTGGAGGAGCTGGACACACACATGTTCATACAGCTATTCTTCTTAGGACACCGCAATGAATTCCATTCATTTGGACAGGCTAAATGGAGTGTTATCCTAAACTTAACCTTTGCCAGTTCCTTAGAAATGCGGTTCTGCCTCATTAGGATCAGGCTTTTTTCTCTATGAGGACTACTCACACCACACCATCCACCTCTCCTGCTCTCCCATCTTCACTTGAAACTTATATAATGGCTGGGTTTAGTCAGGTGCAAACATCTTTTTTTTTAATGGTGAGAATTCAGTCCTGCAATTCTAAATAGTCTCAAAGTGCCCTAAATGAATAGATGGCCACAGCTACAAGGTCGGTGTGAATAATCTTGGTCTCTATGATGTATGAAAGTAGCACTTGTGGATTTCTGTAGAGGAAGTAAGCATCAGTGTACATTTTATGTGAGTGATGTGGTGGAGTAGAAGATTACAAAGTCAAGGTAATTACAAATGCTCCCCAAAATGAATACTACAGTTAAAAGAAAAAAAAAATGACTTGTTACATTAATGAGTAACACTCATTCAATAAACTGTAGAAAATTAAAACCAACACAGGAATATGTTTTTGGAAAGAAATCAGAAAAATCAGAAAACTTCATTTTTAATGTACATAGTTCACAAATTCTAATATCTGTGATCCAGCATTGTACTCTGTCGATATTATTGTGTTCTTTTTTTTGCAGTCGAAAAGGAGAATCAGATCTTGTACTGAGCACTGAGGTATGCGCGTCTCGAGTTTCTATTTACTTTTTATTGATGCCTGAAGTAACATCACAGCTAATCTTTGTTATTTCTCTTCATATAGAAAGATGGCAGGAAAGATCGTGCAGCAGTGGACAAGATTTTCTTCCTCAGAATCGTTCACATTCTGCGGATCCTGATACCTCGATTTTTTTGCATGGAGGTATGACAGTGAACAAATTATTTATGCTCCAAGTGTAATATTTTCTTTGTCTTAAAACATGTCTCATGTTAAAACATCTCCAAGGATTCTTTTATCTTTTATTCTTAGTCTTGTTAACATTGTAGTTTTTTTGAAGTATGGTTGTTTGAGCTACAAGCAGAAACCATCCTACTTAAATCAACTTTTCCTCAAATCATGAGCAAAAAACCCTGTGGCAATATGTGCCAAGCTTATGGAGATTTTGGTTTTATCATAAAAATATGTTTCCTAGGCATATTGTGTTAATCAAATGAAATAAGCTTCCCCCAAAAAATACTCTTTATATTCTGTAAACATAAGGGCCATAAATTTTATTAGGTGAGCATTTGTCAAGTGGCAAAAATATTTTTTTTCTTGTGTCCTCGCTGATGGCCATGTTTCTGTGGCTCACTCAGGCCAGTTCTTATTGCAGAGGGCGCTGACAGCATAGTTAACACTGACTGTTTGTCAGTACCTCCAATGGAAAAAATGGGAAAAACTCTTCAAAATCTCGTCCTTGTGCAAACACCAGCCTAAACAACTGAACTTGAGGATTAACAACATCATCACACAGCTCAGCATCTCTCGCTGTCGCACTCTTTTTGTGTTTATTCAATATGTCATCATAAGTGACAGTTGAGCCCTTTGGCACAGTTACCTTAGCTCCACAATTCAAGGTCACAGTCACATGGCTCTTCGGTTTCATTCAGCCTTATCCGTTCAGTTAAGTTCTTTTAAGTAGATTGAAGCAGAGTCAAGGGTAAGATGATAAGGGACTTTATGATCTGCAGTGTTCTACAAAGTTCCCTAAATCTTTTCTTCACCACAGACAGGATACCTTATCCTTATCGCTGCAATGTTGGTGGCCAGGACCTACTGTGACGTATGGATGATCCAGAATGGCACCATGATTGAAAGGTCAGATTCTGAGGAGATTTCTTTTTTGAAGTAGAAATTAATGTTTCTGACTCAAGATCACACAAGTATACAGAGCTCCAGATGTTACATGACTTTGTTTATGCCGCCATAGTGGCAGGAAAAACATCTGGAAGAAGTGAACTTCACCAGTGCTGCTTTCAAGCCATCAGAGTTCACTACGCACTTTAAATCCAGTATGAAAACAACTTGAGTGAACATTATTCCAGACATGTATCTTCAAATAGCCTATTCTGGTCAAGTTTTAAAGTGCAATAAAAGCATGTGAAATTAAAGATATTTAAGTAAATGTTGGATTCTGCTGCTGAAATTACTTGCTCACAACACAGGTGGAATCTTTTACATGAAAAATCCCTTCCCTCTGTCTTCTGTTCTTGATTCAATCACATTTAATGGCAAGGATCCAGCCCTGCTGCCTCACAGGATCTTTATAGTGCTCTCCCCTTTGTATGTCCCCAGCTGTTTTGGCATTCTGGGGCACAATAACTAACTTTTTACTTTTTATTAATTCAGCCAGTGAAGAGAAGAGGTATGTGACATATTAAATGGTATATATGCCGCCAGTTATATATATATAATCCATAAAGCTATATATATAGCTTTATGGATTTTAGCAGTGCGGTTTCCTACCAAAATATTGTTGTTTTGATTCTGCCTACATGGATGGATATTTTCTTCCTCACCTTAAAAAAATATTTTTATAGTAAATACATGAAATTTTGCAATATTAGCTGAGAAACTCAAGGAATTCGTGTAACCATGGTTTACGACAGCCAATGAGGCTGGCCATTAATATTTCAAAATTCTAGCCGTGCATATTTATTGCCGGATATACAGTATTCTTAAATAGACACACGTAACAAGAAACACGCACATGCACACAGAAAAAAACCCGAACAAACTGAGTAGGCAAAATCAAATCATTATAAACTAAATGAGAAATACACAGCAAATGCCCTGCTAAATTACCCAGAAATACATGATGCCGAGACTGAGTCCTTTAAAATTAAGACTGCTTTACATGTTTTTCTGTTGCATTAACTTCAACATAAATAATGAAAATATAGGAAGTAAGTGCAACGTATTAAAATACACAGCTCCTTCCAAATTTCACGATTCTCTCTTTATGTCAGTTTGCGTTGTTTCATTGAAGTCAAGTGTTCGGCCGCTTTTTTGTGAAATCAAAATTGTCCAAGTTTGTGAGAACTTTCAATTCTCATCAACCTTGACACTTTTTCCTCGGTGAGATGGCTAATTTGGGCTGTTTTGATTCCGCGAGAATCCGCATTTGGCAGGCACGCTGGACACGGGTATTATGGTGTCAATCTTTCCCATCTTCGCCCAGTCAGGGTAGATTCCCCAAAATCCCTTATGACTGTTTCACAAGCTGTTTGGAAATTCAACCCTCCATACCCATGCAGAGCTGTCATCAGTGGCACTGCATCTCGCTGTGCATGTGAGTTACAGGAGGCACTGTGTCTGTGGTCTTGGTGGTGCATCGGTCACATGACCACATGATGACACAGGAAAGTTTTGATAAGATGTTAAGTTTTGTTAAGAAATAAAAAATAAATTTTAAAGACATAATTTTAAATTTTTTAGTTTTGCTTGTTAACATATCTCAATTTAATTCTTAATTATTGATTTAATTATTTGGCCTTTTTTCCACCGGACATTTTGACCTTTGACAATTTTTTTTGCCGGCCAAATTATATTATAGTATATAGTATTATAGTATATACCGGCTAACGTAAACCCTGCACGTAACATCTCGGCATAAGCTGTGCAAAGATTGATGCTGCTGAAGTGAACCAGAGCAAAATTACAGAGGTTTTAGTAAAGAGATGCCTGGGCCTTTCCCTAATTTCCCATTCAAATAAAACCATACAAAGGGATTATAACCACGTAAAAGGTGGGATGAAACAATACGGACATTGGCCCTCCTCTAGTCAGAATGATTGAATGACGCTATGCAACGGCCAATCACATCGCAAACAGTCCGCAAAGCATGCTAGGAAATGTATTTCTTCATCCAAAGTGTTTTTGTTCCAGTGGATAAACATTAACGTAAGACATACTTTATGTGTTTGCAAAACTTTTTTTGCTAATTTCTGGCTACTAGCTCGCTGAGTTTTCCGTTTTCATCACTTTTGGAATCGTCAGAGTCTCTACTTTCACGTGACATCTTATTGGTGTGGTTTGCTAGGCGTGGGGAAGTTAGCAGATGCACAAAAGTGGACATGCGCAGTTTTTGTTACATGCCCACATAATTGCTTGGGGTTTGACTTGGGTTTAATTTAGATGGCGATGCTTGGTAGAAGCTTTTAACTGAGTTTCTTCCCATCATTTTGGTATGCTACATGTTAGTATTGATGCTTCCTACTGTGTGCTTTGATCGCCTACACTGCACACATCTCGCATTGCCCCCTGTACAGGCTTATTATTTTAAGGTCTTGACCCTTGCCATTTAAAGTGCCTTGAGATGATGTATTCTATGAATTCGTTTTGTCCAAATAAAACTGAATTACTTTGAGTGTAGTCAGTGATTACTAAGGTAGTGACACATTCAGTTCTCACATAACATATTAGATGTAAAAACTGTCCTCAATCCACATTATACAACCCAAATTCCTAAAAAAGTTGGGAAGCTATCTAAAATTTTAATTAAAACAGAATGTAATTATTTGCAAATCTCATGAACCCATATTTTAGCATGTCAATCATAGCAGAGGTTCTGTAGCAGACACACAACCCTGACTCATTCTTTTTCATATTTCAGGAAAGATTATATTGTGAAATATTTGCAGGATATAGGATAAATTTTAATACATTAATGCATTTGTAACTGATACTGATACAGAGGTTCTGATCCCTTTTCTAGGTTTCTGGCTTTATTAAATGACATCAGTGATGTAAAGATTCTTTATTAAGGTTGATTTTTTAGTTAAATTGTGAAGAATGAATTAAATTTTATTCCTATTAATGTAAATGTAAGCTTCCCCATTCACCAGTGTGACCTGTTTACACTAATTAATTGTAGTTAGAATTGTAATGGACTTTGTGCTTCTGCAGATTTTAGGTCAGTCCCAGTATGTAACCTAAAAATGTAAATTTGAACATGAATGACTGAAATCATGCATTGCAGGAACTGATGACATTGTTTTAATTCTCCACAGTGGGATAATTAGCAGAGACATCAATTTATTCAAGAAGCATTTTTACTCCTACATCTCAGTCATTCCAGCGGTAACTAAATATGATTCTCATAAAGATGGAAAACAAAGCTTGTACCATAACATACTGTGTTAAAAAATATTGCTTTGTAAATGAGTTTTTGTGCTTTTTCATCCTTCACAGTTTTACACTGGATGCTTTTGTGTGGTGTTATGACTGCAGCATGTCTCTCTTTTTATTTGGGCGCACATGTTAACTAATAAGACCATTCACATTGTTGTATAAGACACACATCTCTGGAGAATGCTCTGCACTCCTTTTTTGGAAGTAGACCTTGCCTACATTTACTGTGGGCTACACTTTGCTGTGGGCTACACTGTGGGCTACACTTTGCTCACAGCAAATTTGTATAAAGATGAGATATTAAAATACTGTGTACTTTACAATTTCAGCATCTTTATCTGTCACATATGTCACAAACCAAACCCATCCTGTTCCTGTTTCAAACTAAAATCACTCCAATGTTTCAGTTCCCTGATTCACAAGTTTCATTGTGGAGTTGGCGCAGCACTAACAGATGCGTGACTCGATACTAAAGAGCCCAGGTATTTTATTGACTACAGTGGAGTATTTAGAAGTATAAAATGTAAATGCATGTTTTATGATTTTTCAAAGGCAAAATAAAAGTAGGAGCTCCACAGCAGCAGATGAAATGGTGACACACATCTGGTATGAAAGACAAGAAATTTGAAACAAGAAATTTGTGAAATGCAGCCGAGTAGCGATCCTGCTGTCACACTCTGCACATGTATCCAGTGTGAAACCAGCCTTAATGTTTGACATCAACAGTACTGCGCAAAAGTCTCAGGACACCACCAGCTTTGTTGTTGTGATGGCATTTGAATTAGAATGATGTGGTCTAAAGTTGGTCTTGTACATTAGCAAGATCTTACTGAGTTTACCTCATACAACATTTGTTTGTTGACATTTAATAGTAGGATAGTTACAGGTTTTACAAGTAACATTAATTAGGGATTTTAAGAGAGCCAGAGTCATCCTCCTAATCAAGCATAATCACTTGACACTTTGAAAAAGTGTTATTTCAAAACTGCATACATTCTTCCTGTAGTTTCTGAATTTCTTTCAAAAAATATTCAGAAATAATTATACTGTATTGTCATTTTAGCATTCCTTTGACAGCAATGGTGGCCTAAAACATTTGCACAGTACTGCACGTTTCCATTGCCATAACTTGGTTTTAGCAAGTGGTAAAAATCATTGCACTCCAAATGTATTCTAGCTTACCAAAATTTCAGCTCCACTTGTTGCAAAGGAAATGGAAATGAAGTTCATAAAGCCTCAGTTTTTACTTTTTGACTCTTCACAATGTTTGCTCATGTTTTTTGCATGTTGTGGTTTGCAGTGCAATTATTGGTCGCTCGACAAAAGATTTCAAGATCTGCTTGTTCAGCTTTATGAAATTCATGCCAGTTGTAAGTGTGTGGTTTTTTTCATCTTTCTTTTTGACTTTAAAGTGTGAGCCAAATTTCTGCTCAAGCTATAAACTTTATGCTGTACATTTTTCTGTAAACACTAGTTTGTCAGTTAAAATACTTAAATCTTTGGTGTTGGTACATTATTTATATTGAATAATCTAATGCCATTTAAACTGCTGTCATTCCATTTAATTATTGACTTAGTTAAATACAAATTTTGGGTGTTAAATGGCTGGCTCAAGGCTTTTTATTACTATCATCAAATCACCTGGAGATACAAAAACAGTCAATGTGATCAGTAATTTGCAAATACAGCTGTCTACTGCAGCTTTCAGCAAAAGTTACTCGGACAGTAGGATTTTGTTGGGTGCCTTTTTCAGATACATATCAAGCTACATTTTGTCTTACAAACATGGGTTTCAATGGTATGGTGGATAAATAATGTAACACATCATGTTTTGGATGAAAGTACACTATTTATTAGTAGGGTACATTCTTAATAGATTTGTTGACAGTAATAAAATTAGGTTAGCACCAGCCTAAGTCTTTAAAGTTGCTATCAGTGATGTTGTCTTTTGGTTAACATTTAGCAATCTTTCAGTCTGTTGCTGTTGATGGCATGCCCCTCCCTGATCTCCAGATCCCCTCATGAACATTTTCAATTGTGGTGCCATGGTGGTGATCTGGCCCCTGGCCGACAGACGCTCATCTCTGAGCTCTAAGCAATATAGATTTTCACCTAAGTATTTCACTGACTGCAACTTTAAGTTGGGTTAAGTAGAGTTTGCTTTGCTTTTGTTAGGGCCGCCCCCAACTAAGGATTTTCTTGGTTGACCATTGCTCGTCATTTGAGGCCATTTGTCGGCACATTGAAGATTTTAATGTAATAAATTAAATTATTTATTTTTTTGCAAGGCAACAATAGAAGTTCAATTTCCAGGCCTGAGAAAGGATGTTATAAGTAACAGTTAACACTACAGATATCTACAAACCTTAAAACCAACCCTTAATTAATTAATAGCCAGCATTAAACAGATGTACCCTGCATGGCATGAGCTTCATATTTCAACCTGTGCAGTGCATTTAAGACTGTGAAAGGAATGGAACAATTGGTGAAGAGGATCTGAACATTTTGTTGATTTTAAGTACATTGGAACATCATACTAACTTTTAGCAATAATCTTGTGAATTCATATCTAATGCTCTGGTAGTGCATGCTCTCTTAATTCTATGCTTCTAACTGGAATAACAATACAATCAACATATAACTGTAAATACTGTAAAACCATAGAATTTGGACTGTTTTACTTACTCAAAGTGTTTAGTAGTAGAAATGTTTACTTGTATATCATATGTGACTTGATCATTTTAGATTGCCTTGGTGAACAACTTCCTGAAGTTGGGTTTAAATGAGCTCAAGCTGAGGTTTCGTGAGAGGCTCACAAAGAACTTGTATGACCAGTACCTACAGTAAGTACAACACAATCCAACATATGTAGTCTTCCAATAAACTTTTCATCTTCTTTGTTTAGCATTTAAAAAAAAAAAAAAAAATCAAAATTTATCTGGAAATTTATTCACAGTAACAGTTCGTAAAACATCCAAACTAGGGTTTGTCAGTACACCAAGTTTTTGAATTATATATGCATATTTTCCAATGCCGTATAGAATTTCACATTATTGGTTATACCAGTGCTATAAAGCCTCGCTCACATATGCATTTCATTAGAGAACTAGACAGCAGGGTGAGAGAAGTGGTGCAAAGAGCATTAGCTAAAGATATTGGGTGTAGTGTGGAAAAAGTACTGTAAATGGGTATCTTTCGCCAAGTTAACAAAAGAGTGTGTGCACTCCAACAGGATGTGGTGTCCTTAGGGCTTGCACTAATTTGGGGGTGCTATTTTTTTTATTTCTTATTCCGACATGTGAATATAGCCCATATCTCCCAGGCCTACAATCTGGAAAATTAGATACTATTAATCAATACATTGTTTAATAATCGTGTCCTTCAGCCTGAGTTAAAAAAAAGATGAAAATGCATTTAAATAATTAAATTAAATTCATTCATGTTTTTGCCTGTCGGGAACTGTTACCTGGATAGTTTTCTTGACTGCTGGCTGTATGTAGACCTACACGTTCTTTGCATCGTCACTCTGTTCTGTTGCTCTGCAGAGGTTTCACCTACTACAAAATGGGAAACCTGGACAACCGGATAGCCAATGCAGACCAACTACTGACACAGGATGTGGAGAGATTCTGCAACAGTGTGGTGGACCTTTATTCCAACCTCAGCAAGGTACCAGGCTTAGTTTGTTTATGTTTTTTCAGAAGGGAAATGTTGGACAGTTACCTAGAGTACACAGTAGAAGATGTTCAGGAGTTGTCTTGAATAGAATGAAATGAGAATCCTCGCTCAACTCTTCCCGAGACTGTGTCCCAGGAAGATTAAACCTAATTCATGACACATTTCTGCTGTGTCATGCTAGGTTGCGTCATACTAACTATGTGTCCCCATAGTGTAAACTGCAGCCCCAATGCAGAGGCAAAGAGTATGGGAATGAGCCCATGAAAAGTCCTTCCTAGTTCATACAGGGTTGCCGCGGGGTTGTAAAAGGTAGTAAATGAAATTAGGCCAAATTAAGGCTAGTAAAAAGTAGTAAACGTTGTCTGATCAGGTAGTAAATATATCGAACCTCCATACTCATGCTGGGTCTATATGTTTTCCAATTTGTGTAATTTACCTGCCGGCCTATCTCCTTAAATTAATAAACTTGTGTGAATTTATTTTTATGTTGTGAGTAGGACCTGAGTGATAGGAATGATGTCACGTGTACCTTGCGCGTTGAATCAATCTGAGTAGGATACTTGGTTGGCTTAGTGCCAAACCTCTGTTCTGCACTAGTTTAACATACTTCACATATGGGCAAATGCAAGTGTTCAGACCTCTGGCTGGAGGAAGCTACTTTTAAAGACCAAATATTACCTGGATGGGGTGAAGGCGGTTAAATCACACATGGAATCGAATAGCCATCAAGCCAGGATGCGGGGACGGAACATGCAACTAGCCCCCCCCCCCCACGGCAATCCAACACCAGTAATCCTACCAACAGCATTCTGACACTCTGCACTACCACCGCTACGCTGCAGGCCGGGGTACTATGGTGTTTAGATTTAGCAATGAAACACCACTCGGTCAAGTCGAATGATGGCATAGGAGAGCTGTTTATTTAGCACATTGTTTCAAACCCCAATGTGTAGCTGTTCATTCCAAAGGTCCAGTCTGTCTTCTAATTTTTATGTAATTGTTACTTTTTGACATACTGAGTAAAACCTATGGACCAATTCCTGGTCTGACATCTTGATTAATCCTACTCCTATGACAGAGTTAACTCTTACTTAACACACATGCACACTCACATACACCTACAAAGCCTCTTTCTCTCGCTCTCTGGTTCTATATCTGTCTGTCTGTCTGTCTGTCTCTCTTTCTCCATCTCTCTATTTGGCCGGTTGTGTCCAGTGTTGAAATTACGTTATCTCTGTATAAACCCTGTTCATAGGTAATGAAATGTTATGTATTGAATTGCCTTTATTTATGGTCACTCAATGTCAGTGTCATAAATTCCATTCTGACAGGTGGTACGAGGTGATGTTTGGACAGAGATTTGTTTACATATTCAGATGGTATGAGGTAGAGTTTACGTCAGGTCGTTGTACAGAAGGTCCTGCTATTAGAAAGTACACTAGGGTTCCCCAGCAAACCCATATAATTTTAGGTCCGAGTAGGAAAATTCTAACAATTAACAAATCTGTCTGCCCTCTGTCTGCAGCCTCTTTTGGACATCGGTCTTTACATCTTTAAGCTGACAAATGCCATTGGTGCTCAGGTGAGCAGATGTTTTTTTTTTTTAATTAAAAAAAATAGTGATGCAGCTGTATCTTCTTTTTTTTTAAAAAAATACAAAAATACACACAATATATATTTCATAGTGATAAACAAACCAACAAACAAACAACTTTTTTAATATACTCATCATCAGCAGCATCAGACATTAAGTACTTTAAAACATACTGCGTAATACCATTTGCTTCAGCCCATTTGACTCTCAAAAGATAGATGGTAAGGGTGTCAGTCTGACTTGTACACAAGTGTTCATCTTGTTCATCACTGTGCTCACCTGTGTAGGGTCCAGCTGTCATGATGACCTACCTGCTGATCTCAGGTCTGTTCCTGACCAGACTGAGGCGGCCGATTGGCAAGATGACAGTCACTGAGCAGCGCTATGAGGGAGAGTACCGCTACGTCAACTCCCGCCTCATCACCAACAGGTAAACACACATGCACCTGCTCTGACATGGAGGAGGAGGGAATACATTATTAATTCCAGAAGAAGGCAGTAATGCAACATTACTGATGGCAAAGGTGGTGTTGTGTTCAGAGGTGGCAGCTATCTTTACCATCAAACGTTTTGACTCCTCTTCCTGCTCATTAATTTGTTAGCAGCTCAGGTAATGTGTGCCCTCTGCTGGTAGCAGTTGTCACTGCACCATTTATGAGGTCCAAATAAATAATTGTTGAAATGAAACAGAAATTGTTTAATCAATAAATACTGTAAATTCTCTATTGCTTAAATTCTTAATGATAATTAACCAATTAACAGTTAATCAGTAACATGTCTAAATTTTTAATATCTATTGTTTTTCTCTCTGTAGTGAAGAGATTGCCTTCTACAATGGAAATATGAGGGAAAAACAGACCATCCATGCCACTTTCAAAAAGCTGGTAAGTAACTGTTTCCTAGAAGGAGAGAGTGTGTTTTATGAGGCAAAGTGACTGAATGATAATTAATCTCTGATTAGTGTGGTTAGCTGTAGTTGATGTGGTTTTTGCACATAGCTTACTTTGTTAGACACCATAACCCCTGACAATGCAGAGTTGAGGCCAGGAAACAGAGGTGCAGTCCTACACGCTCCTCTGTGCTTTTGCTGCTGCAGTCACCTTCCCAGCACCATATAGTTTCAGTGTCTGTCCCCGACCACCTAAATTACTTAGCCAGAGAATAAATACAAGAGGAGTGACTTACACAAACCTAAAAAAAATCTAAGCCGCCACTAAAAGTGAATTTAAAAATACTTAAATAAAATGTGGGCTATTAAATATAAGGTCACTTTCCTCAAAATCACTCTTAGTCAATGATTTAATTGAAGATAATCATATTGATTTACTCTGCTTAACTGAAACATGATTACAGGAGGGGGAATATGTGAGTTTAATTGAATCCACTCCCCCTACTCATATTAATACACATATTCCACGAAGCACAGGCTGAGGAGGAGGGGTTACAGCAATTTATAACTCCAGTCTGCTAATTAAATCAAAACTAAAACACAAGTCGTAGTCATTTGAAACTCCTACTCTTAGTCTAGCTCACCCAAACTGGAAACTACAGCAACCTGTCCTGCTAGTTTTTGTCTACCGTCCACCTGGCCCTTACTCAGAATTTTTGCATGAGTTCTCTGACTTTCTACCTGAATTAGTTCTTAGCACAGATAAAGTAATTATTATGGGTGATTTCAATATTCAGGTAGATCTTGACAGTGACTTATCACTTAGCTCTGCTTTTATGTCTGTAGTGAACTCAATTGGTTTTGTCCAACATGTTATAACCACACCCTCGATCTTGTGTTGACTCACAGCATAAATGTCGAGAATTGTTCCCTATAACCCTCTACTCTCCGGCCATTTTCTACTCACATTTAATATTCCTATGATCATTAACAGTGGCCATAGAGATGACTATTATTACAGTCAAAATCTGTCTGAGATGACTGTGTCTAAATTTAAGGAGAGAGCTCCACTGGCAATGACATCACCGCACAGTGTCAGTATAAGTGAGGATATCCATATCCAAACTTATCTCCCACTCAAATTGATGATCTTGTCAGCAATTGTAAAGCAATTTCACTACGTGCAACACTAGATTCTGTTTTTGGTGGTGAGTCAGAGAAGGTTAGCAGTGACACGCAGTTATACATATCTATGAAGTCATATGACAATAGTCATAATAAAGCTCCAGAAATGTCTCACAGACATTAGGACCTGGACGACACATAACTTTTCTTAACACCGATAAAACTGAAATTACGGTGCTCGGCCCTAAACACCTTAGGGAAACTATACCTGAGCATTTAGTTACCCTGGACGGCATTACCATGGCCTCCAGTTCTACTGTAAAGAACCTTGGAGTTATTTTTGACCCACACATACAACAAGTCTGTAAGTCAGCCTACTTCCACCTGCGCTAAAATCAGGAGCATCCTGTCATTAAAAGGATGCTAAAAAGCTTGTTCATGCTTTTATTACATCTAGACAAGCTTACTGTAACACATTATTATCAGGATGCTCAAATTAGTCTCAAAAGAGTCCTTACCCCCCAAATAGACCACTGCAATCAGAAAATAGAGGCCTGCTTGTGGTTCCCAGAGTCTCTAAGAGTAGAATGGGAGGCAGAGCTTTCAGCTATCAAGCTCCTCTCCTGTGGATCCATTATGCAGCGATCTCTCTCTCTCTCTCTCTCTCTGTTTAGACAGTATAGCACATAATTTACAATAGAAGATGTACTGTCAAAGGACATGAGTGAAAAACATTCTGTGTTCTCCTGTGAAAGATCTAGGTAAAAGGAACAGGTACTACAGAAATTGGTGTAGATAGTACACAGATCAACTGCAGCATTAAACTGTTAACTAGTTTTATTATCATGACAGATGATTCTTTTTGACCTTGTCAATCCAAAAAGCTACAGCAAACAGAAGTTACAAATTAATAATAATGTTATTACATAAGTGATGGTTTTAAAATGACCATCTTTCAACTGTCCTGCTTCAATGTTGTAGCTTGTTAGTGTATTTAGCAGGGTTGTCCAAGTATGTTCATCACAGTGTAAACAAAATGTGTGCTAATGTATGCTGCAGTAAATCCAGAAATTCAACATATTTTGTTTATCTTCCAGGTGGACCATTTACATAACTTCATCTTCTTTCGCTTCTCCATGGGATTTGTAGACAGCATGATTGCCAAGTGTAACTACATGCTTTTGTTTTATATTTTCGTTGTTCTTGTTGTTTTAGTTGATAACGGTCATATACCAGTACTGTATCTAGTTTGCTGTAACAATTTATTTTGTACAGAAAAAACTCACAAATCATTTATCTGTATAATAATAAATATAATAATAAAAAATGTTTATCAAATTTCAATGTGTTTTTTTTAACTAAATGTACACATTACTTTATATTATATAATAATAATTCCAAGACCTGTGTTCTCTGACTTTTAATTCTCTGTTCCTCTACATGCTGTTTCTCTGCAGACTTGGCTACTGTGGTGGGCTATCTGGTGGTTAGCCGGCCTTTCCTCAACCTGGCCCACCCTCGACATCTGCAGAGTACACAGTCTGAGCTGCTGGAGGTCAAAGAAGACACACACACTGCTTACATTTACAAAATCATTTAGGTTCACTTGCTTTCTCCCATGCCTGTTGGTAGTGAATTAAGACTTGAAACTTAAAACTAGAACTATGTTGTGGAAAGTGGTGCCCTCTGGGATTCTAATGTTAAAATAAGTTTAATTTTGTATTATACTAAAAAAAACACACACACAAATAAATGGAAGTCTGGTCTTTATGTAAATTAATTAAAAAATAAACCCATAACAGTTGGGATATTTTTGGTATCACGGTTTTTGGGAACAGTGAAAAAGGCCATGAAGTCTGTGATGTATTCAGTTGTGGGAACAGAAGCAACATTAAGATAAGGCTAAGAAGCATGTAGATGTACGCAGCCTTACATTACCTACAGTTCAGAGATCAGTCAGTCAGTCAGTTCAGAGATCAAAGATCAGTCCTCAAGATGACACATAAAATCATCTGTCAAAATACCTTTAACATACAGAATCAGAAAGGCACAAAATCTTTCTGGAATAATCTGCTTTCAGTTTCATCATTACCAGGCTCTGATTGGTCTGATGTAGACCAATAGCTTTCTTTTGGAGCAAACCTTGAAACTAGCTGAGTCTACAATAGTATCTTATCCTAACAAATGGACCGTTAACTAGCAATAGCTATATGTTTATAATAAATAATATTTAACAACTCTAAAGACTGACCAAAGATTATGAATTTCTCTCATAGCAATTATGTATTGATGATAATAATCAAATAAAGAAACGGCTATGGCTTTTAGTTGAAAAACAGAAAGAACAGCAAAGTTTGGTCTGAAATAGCTTTGCTGTAATCGGTCAGAGCTTTGAGGTTTTACTGATGGGATTGTTCCTCTGTGAATGCAGGACTACTACCAGAGTGGGAGGATGCTTCTGAGAATGTCCCAGGCCCTGGGCAGGATTGTACTGGCTGGTCGAGAGATGACCCGCTTGTCAGGGTGGGTGTAGTGGAAATGTACTAAAAAAACTGAACCAAAAAAAAAAAAGGTATAAAACTTAATGATGGCTTCCATCACTTGTGTTTGATCTCTTTTGACCTCTAATTGAGACTTCCACTAAACAGCTACCAAATGTCAATTCAATATATGGGATCAACTCCAGACCTCCAGACTTGTATCATATTCATTTGTCTTAGGATAATGTGGGATTGGCCCATATTTTGCTAAACTGTTTGTCAGTAAACTGCCCTCTCATCTTTTGAGTCTCTTAAAATGGACACCGGTGCATTGAAGCAGCTTTAATTCCTATATGGTAAAAACAATCATTGTCTTTAACCCTTTGCATTAAAGCTCAAAGTCTACACATCATCCACAACTTGATCATTTCCTTTGAAATCCATTGTAGTGGTGTAACAAGACAAAAAATACTGAAATTGTGTCACTGCCCAAATACATATCCACGTGACTGTAAATTTACTGTGGATTGTTGTTTTGCAATAAATACAAAAAAAATCATTAAAAATGAGGCAAAGCTACAGTCTGTTTTTATTCATATGTTTGTTTCAATTGTATTTTACCACAGATTCACTGCTCGTATTACTGAACTTATGAAAGTCCTGAGGGAACTGAATGTTGGAAAATATGAGCGCACCATGGTGTCCCAGCAGGAGAAAGGAACAGGTGACTCTGAATCACAAAGACATATTTCATTGACATTAGTTTAAAAGATGTGCATCTATAAAGCCTAACTGTTTTTTTGGTTTCCTTTATTCGCCTTAGAATCTATAGAGAAAATCCCACTGGTGCCAGGAAGTGGTCAAATAATCAATAGAGATAACATCATAAAGTAAGTCTATTTTGACACTTGAGTGCATCAGTGTTGTTGTTTTGTTTTGTTATCCTGAACTGAGATGTATGTTTTTTACAGATTTGACCACACCCCACTAGCAACACCCAACGGAGACCTCCTGATAAGAGACCTTACATTTGAGGTTGATGAATCGTTACTCGTGTCTCCTAGAAACTGACTGAGTTTTTGACTCGAATGACTAAATTAATTGAACTCAGTTGAGTTGAGTGTATACTTGTTTAACATTGGCATTATTACTGTGTGGTCTGAAGGTGAGATCAGGCACCAATGTTCTTGTGTGTGGACCGAATGGCTGTGGAAAGAGCTCTCTGTTCAGAGTGCTTGGAGAGGTAAAAAAAAACCTTTAAATAAATGTTAGTGTACTGGAAAGTATTGTTTAATAATTTGTATCAGTAAAGGATGTTTGTTTTTGTTATTTGTTTTTTTTTTTAAGCTGTGGCCTCTGTTTGGGGGACAACTGACCAAACCTGAGAGGGGGAAACTCTTCTATGTTCCACAGGTAGAAAAGTTACACACCTATAAAACTGCCTCATTGGTTTATGTTTAATTAAGCCTTACAAAGCAAAATTATTTAGGGCCAGATCAATTCTAATTACATAAAGTCTCCACAGATACTGCACCTGTATTTGAGTGTCAAAGACAAATAGCATCATTACAATAATATGCAGAAAAGATAAATACACAGTTCCCACGGCTCTTTGAAATCCTTGAAAGTTTGTTGACAAGTTAATTTTTAGGTAAACTTCTCCTACAGCTGATGTGCCCTTGTTTGTTATGATGCCACCTGTTTCATAAGTCCTGCATTGACTGATGTACGTAGAATAGGCCGATGCAGAACAAACATCGAGTCATATTTACTAGCAATTTTGTGGGCACCGATCTTAAATTTAAAATTTAAGATCTCACTTGACTCACCAAAGAAAATTACAAAGACTGGTTTGACCAGGTTCCCAAAGGCAGTCACTTGGCCATATGCAGAGTGTGCTGCAAATCAATAAAAGTAGATGCCTTGGGCCTGGTCCTGGATAGCCCCTGAAAAGTACTTGAATTTGATGTCAACCAAGGTGTGGGAACTCCATAAATAACATCTTAAATTGTATGATATCAGTTTATGTGTGATAACCAAACCTAAGCTCATATTCACTAACCACAGTTTGCCTCATAGGGATTAACAAGTTGCAACATTCTCTGTCCTTAAGCCTCAACAAGGATGAAGTAAAACTACCAAAAAAAGGAAATAAAGCAATGTCATAGTTTTGGGGAAATTTAATTGAAGAATGAAAAGAAGTGCAATATGTCTCATGGATAATGCACCTGGAATTGTAATTATTTCAGCCCACTAGAACAATTACTTTCAATGGTTTCAGAGAATTCATATATAAATAAAGACACACAGAAAATTGCTGTCATAACTCAAGCTACACTACAGGTTTTGTTAGTACTGAATGTAAAATTAGAGTTTGTAATTGTAACATTTCTGTTCAAACCTCTAATATTTTATCATAGGAAGAATTGAATTAACCTTATTTCTGGAGTTTAATTTTGAGTTCGATGACTGTTTTGTTTTGAATAGAGACCCTACATGACTCTGGGTTCTCTGCGGGACCAAGTCATTTACCCTGATACCTATGAAGGTCAGAAGAGGAAAGGCATCTCTGACCAGGTAGACACATCACACCTACTCACATTTCACTCTTTCATTGCTGTGTTTGACTCTAATGACACAATGTACCTCATCTGCATGCACCCAGGTGTTGAAGGAGTATCTTGACAATGTCCAGCTGGGACACATCTTAGACAGGGAAGGCAGTTGGGACTCAGTCCAGGACTGGATGGATGTCCTCAGTGGAGGAGAGAAGCAGCGGATGGCTGTAAGCACTCACTCTCTCTTCCTGTTAATACTGTAGTACTGTCAAGATGATGCAGTCATGGATCTAAATCACTAAAACCGCATGGGCATCTTCACCATTCAACTCTGCCAAGGGTTATTCTGTCCACGGTACTCCAGCATTTACAAGCCCTCCAATCTTAAGAAGTTTTAAATAGTTACTGGCTCCGTTTTCCTTTGAAAACTCTGGAGTTGCATTGTTTTCTGGATAGGCAAAAAAAGGAGACCTTTAAAAATGATGGTGAAGTGACCTACATTAGCTTCCTGAGTGGTGGTTATCAGCTGTTTGTCATTTGTGAATGAAATGCATTGTTAACACTTAAGGTCAGTTTTACCTTGTCATTGGTTTGATGAAAGGAATCCCCTCTCTAACTTTTTACCATTGTTGTTTGTTAGTAATTGCTCTCTCATATGTGAACCTGTATTGATTAGACCACCATGTAAGGTTTAAGCCAAGTCATCAAACAATTCTGACAATCAGGATGAATCTATGTGAGCAAGGGACAAGGCCGAAGGTCAAAACTGGGTGCTCATGATCTTCGGGCCCTGAGGTAGCACTGCATTAATAACAGGCATAATCCTCTACTGGAAATCACTGCACGGGCTCAGAACACTTCCAGAAATCACTGTCTGTGAACACAGTTCACTGTGCAATCCACAAATTCAAGTTAAAGCTGTATCATGCAAAGAAGAAGCCATATGTGAACACAATCCAGAAACAGCACTGACTTCTCTGAGCCAAAGTTCATTTAAAATTGTCTGAGGCAGAATGAAAAACTGTTCTGTGGTTAGATGAATCAAAATTTTAATTTCTTTTTGGAAACCAGGGACTGCCCTGTCCTGTGGACTGAGAAGAAGATGGACCATCCAGCTGGTTATCAGTGGACGGTTCCAAAGCCTCCACCCATGCTGAAATAGGGCTAGGCATTTATAAGATTGCAGTAAAATACAGGTCAATTGATTTTGGGATATTTACACACACAGCTGAAATGTGCATGTCACAAGCCAATCAAAATCCACCTTTTCCTGCGCCACTCTTCAGGTTATGTAAGAAAATGGCAGAATGGGGAAAAGTTAAGCCCAAGGGCAGCAAAAGTTGGAGGGAAAATTCTAACTGCATCTCGCCAATAGAGTCCAGGTGTTGAACTGTCCTGCCTGCAGACCAGACCTAAAACCTTCTGCAGGTCTGCAGACCAGACCTGCAGAAGGTCCAGACCAGACCTGCAGAAGGTCTGGTCAGACCACTTCACAGACGTTTACAGACAGTTGTTAAAAGAAGAGGGGATGCTACACAATGGTAAACATTGCCCTGTTCCAACTTTTTTGGGATGAGTTGCTGCGATCAAATTTGAAATGAGCTAATATTTTCATGAAATGGTAAAATGTCAACACCTGATATGTTGTTAATATTCTGTTGGGAATAAAATATAAATTCATGAGATTAGCAAATTATTGCATTCTGTTCTTCATTTATAGTTTACACTGTGTCCAAACTTTTTTTGGAATTTGGGTTGTAAATGTTAATCTGTACGACCATAATTTTCTTTTGAAAATATTGCTTAAATTAAAATGTAGTTGCAATGATGGTGGCATTGTTAGACTACTGATTCTCCATACGTGTGAATTTAGGCCTTTTATTGTTTAGCATACAAACATTGTGGTAGCTTATTTTTAACGTCAATCAAAAGATGCTCTCTAACCATTATATTCGTCCTGTTATAGGCCCATCGTCCTCTTTGTGTATGACACAAAGGAAAAGTAAATTCTCCACTTGGATCTGGATCTGCCATAAGTAAATGACGAGTGATGCATGCCTCTCTTCATGTTTGTAGATGGCCAGACTCTTCTACCATAAGCCCCAGTTTGCCATCCTGGATGAGTGCACCAGTGCAGTGAGTGTTGATGTGGAGGACTATATCTACAACCACTGCAGGACGGTATGAGCCAACAAAGCATCATATACACTAATACAGGAAATCCTGGCAGCACCATGTTTGTAGAGTGTAAACTCAGTTACACACCAGTCTAGTCAGTATGCAATAGGTCACTAACTGACATTAGTGTGTGGTTTATTACTAAAACATTTTTGTCAGAAACCTCCTTGCATCATAAATGCCAATGGTAAGTAAAGTTGTCTGGAAAAAAAACCAGAAACATTCTGAAGTTGTAGTTAACTTGTTAATGTTGGACAGAGGAGAAGTGAGGTAGAGCAGCAAGAGCAACTGTGTGTGTTCACTTTGTAGTTGCCCATCACTCTCAAACTACCATATCTGTTCTATGTGTGTGTGTGTGTGTGTGTGACGAGCTAACAGTGCCTTTACCAGAGTCGATACATATTCTGTTACTTTATGTATGCTTACTTTTTTCAAGGCACTTTCCTGTGTTTGTTTCATTGTACAGTCAGGTCTTTAAATTTTGGGACATCGACACAAGTCTAATCTTGTACACCACCACAATGGATTTGAAATAAAATGACCAAGATGTGCTTTAAATGCAGACTTTCAACAAATCAGGTGAACGGTGTAGAAATTACAACAGTTTGTATATGTGCCTCCCACTTTTTATGGGACCAAAAGTAATGGGACAGTTGGCTGCTCAGCTGTTCCTTGGTCAGGTGTGTGTTATTCCTTCATTATCCCATTTACAAGGAGCAGATAAAAGGTCCATAGTTCATTTCAAGTGAGATATTTGCATTTGGAATCTGTTGCTGTCAACTCTCAATATGAGATCCAAAGGGCTCTCACTATCAGCGAAGCAAGATCATTAGGCTGAAAAATCAAAACAAACCCATCAGAGAGATAGCAAAAACATTAGGTGTGGCCAAATCAGCTGTTTGGAACATTCTTAAAAAGAAAAAATGCACCGGTGAGCTCAGCAACACCACAAGACCCGGAAGACCACGGAAAACAACTGTGGTGGATGACTGAAGAATTCTTTCCCTGGCCAGATCAAGAACGCTCTCCAGGAGGTAAGTGTGTGTGTGTCAAAGTCAACAATCAAGAGAAGACTTCACCAGAGTGGATACAGAGGGTTCACCACAAGATGTAAACCATTGGTGAGCCTCAAAAACAGGAAGGCCAGATTAGACTTTGCCAAACAACATCTAAAAAAGCCTTCACAGTTCCAGAACAACATCCTATGGACAGATGAGACCAAAGATCAAAGTGAGGGAAGGAGAAGAGTATGGAGAAGGAAAGGAACTGCTCATGATCCAAAGCATACCACCTCATCAGTGAAGCATGGTGGTGGTAGTGTCATGGCGTGGGCATGTATGGCTGCCAATGGAACTGGTTCTCTTGTATTTATTGATGATGTGACTGCTGACAAAAGCAGCAGGATGAATTCTGAAGTGTTTCAGGCAATATTATCTCTTCATATTCAGCCAAATGCTTCAGAACTCATTGGATGGCACTTCACAGTGCAGATGGACAATGACCCAAAGCATACTGCGAAGAAAGTTTTTTAAGGCAAAGAAGTGGAATGTTATGCAATGGTCACGTCAATCACCTGACCTTAATCCGATTGAGCATGCATTTCACTTGAAGACAAAACTGAAGGGAAAATGCCCCAAGAACAAGCAGGAACTGAAGACAGTTGTGGTAGAGGCCTGGCAGAGCATCACCAGGGATGAAACCCAGCATCTGGTGATGTCTATGTGTTCCAGACTTCAGGCTGTACTGCAAAAGGATTTGCAACCAAGTATTAAAAAAGTGAAAGTTTGATTTATGAGTGTTAATTTGTCCCATTACTTTTGGTCCCTTAAAAAGTGGGAGGCACATATACAAACTGTTGTAATTCCTACACTGTTCATCTGATTTGGATGTAAATACCCTCAAATTAAAGCTGAAAGTCTGCAGTTAAAGCACATCTTCATTTTATTTCAAATCCATTGTGGTGGTGTATAAAGCCAAAAACAAAAAAGAATTCTGTCGATGTCCCAATATTTATGGACCTGACTGTATGTTTGGTTTGCATGTCTGCTTTATTTTTACTGACACAGGAGTAAGATTCTACTTGACTTTGAAAGACACCACTGCTAATTTGTAATAAAGTTATCTGCTCATAGCAACCACAGTGACAGTAATATCAATACATTACTTTACTGTAGTGTGTAGGCTTCATTTTAGCATGCTCTGGTGAATTCATTGAAACCTCCTCACAGCTCTCTTATCCAGTATTTGAGTATATAAAGGCTATGGACTTTTTAGCAAGGCAACTTTTTTATCTATGGTTATAAAAATGAAACATTTCTTTCCAGTCTCTTAACAATTGACTGTTTGCACTGGCACTGTTTTGTTAGTGTTTACTTGTGAAAAAGAATCTGCTATAGATGTGTTTACATTGTTGATCTGGTTTGGGTTTCAGTAATTGGTTTCTTTGATTCACAGGTGGGCATCACATTGTTCACGGTGTCTCATAGAAAGTCTCTGTGGAAGCACCATGAGGTAAGAACATGGTGTTCACTGTTCCCGTGATGCCACATAAAATAAGCTTCCTTTTCTTTCACTGCAGTGTCTCACTGACATTCATCTTTGTTTTCATCTCTGTTGTTTAGTATTATCTCCACATGGACGGGAGAGGAAACTACGAGTTCAGACCCATCACAGAGGAAACTGTGGAGTTTGGCTCATAACTGTTGACCACACTGCACCGCCATTATGAAACTGGTCCATTAATTTTTTGCACTCAAGGTAGCAGTTAAAGCTAGAACTACAAAATACTTTTACTGATTTGTAACCCCTCAGCCTTGTTCATTATAAGTTATAGCATCACATTGACTAAATAGCTCCCATTATTAATTTGTTCTGTTTGATTATAAATAATGCTAATGATATTGAACCTTTTGTTCAGTTTGATTATAAATAATGCTATTGATATTGAACCTTTTTTGTTGTGTTTTACAAACACTTTTACTCATCTCTGCACATGCAGTCATGAAGCACACTGATAACAGAGTGAAGCTAGTTAGTACAGTGTAGAGGTATCATGTTCCACAGTAAACGGTGTCCTCCACAGAATAATATTGAAATGCAGAAACACAGCTGATGCTTCTGTTTGTAGGTTCTCTTCAAATAGAAAGCATCAGCAGCTGAGAGCAGCGCAGTCTGCACATCATTTACAGATGCCCCCTGTACCAAGAACCAGCCTAAGACTAGCTCACAGCTGTTTAACAAATTAAATGTCACCACTCTCACCACTTTTCTACCGCTTTATCCACTGGGGGTCACAGGGGCACTGACGTAGGGCAAGAGGCAGGGTACACCCTGGACAGGTCGCCAGTCCATCACAGGGCCACATAGAGACAGACAACCATTCACTCTCACATTCACACCTAGTATCCAATTGGCCTAATCCCCAAATCTGCATGTTTTTGGACTGTGGGAGGAAGCTGGGTTACCCGGTGAGAACCCACACACATGCGAACTCCATGCAGAAGACCCCTTGTTCCGACCGGGTCCCAAATGTCACCAAATAAAATATTTTACCTGCTTATCTGTAACATCTTAAGAACATGTTCCCCGCTTCATATCACTGTTGAAACTACTGAATGGAAACTGAAGATAATGTCTCTTTGTAAACCACTCACTCCCCACACCAAAGTCTGTGATTTTACATCAGTTTTCACAGGAGATCTCGATCCACTGCTGCCACCACCATTGAGTTCCAACGTGATATTTTGTGACTTAAATGTTTGAATTTTTTTCAGATTCACAGAGGTGTCACAACTGTACCAAACAAGGCAGCAATAGGCCAGCAGCTATACATTCTAATTATCTCTGGAGTTTAGTGTACATGAATGAGCAATTAACAGATACAATATTTCTGAGATAAATAAGGTAATATATTCTAAAGATGTTATAGACAGCTGGTGTAAATTTAGGTGTGTCTTTTGTTAAGTGATTTAAATCTGGTTTTCCTTGCGTCCTCCTTGGCAGTCACATTTCCACTAAGAGTGAGCCTCTGTGTCCAAACTGGTTCCTGGCAGTGGGGGTGCTCAGTGCAGTCAGAGCTGACTTTGTGTTAGCACCTCATGAATCACATTTCTAAAATCTGAATATCACTTTAAAATAGCAACAACTGTTTTTTTTCTCTAAATGTTGTTCTATTTTAACTTATCATTTATTATTATTATATAGATATTCAGGATAAATTATGCAAATATTGTTTCATCTTGTTTAAATTATTACACTGTAATGTGGGTGAAGGTATAGATGACATGGAAGTCATTACATCTAGGAAACAAGTCTGACATTCAATTCAACTCAATTTTATTTGTATAGCGCCAAATCACAACGTACATTATCTCAAGGCACTGTACATAGTAAGGCCAAAACCTTTACAATATTACAGAGAGAAAAGAAACCCAACAGTTCACACAATGAGCAAGCACAAGGCATCAGTGGAGAGAAAAAACTCCCTTTTAACAGGAAGAAATCTCTGACAGAACCAGACTCAAAGATGTGCGGTCATCTGCCTCGACCGGTTGGGGTGAGAGGAAAATGGGGGACAGTGAAGTACTATAAGCTTTATCAAAAGGAAGGTTTTAAGTTTAACTTTAAATACAGAGACAGTGTCCGCCTCCCGAACCGACACTGGGAGCTGGTTCCACAGGAGAGGAGCCTGGTAACTGAAGGCTCTGCCTCCCATTCTACTCTTATGGACTCTGGGAAGTACAAGTAAACCTCCAAAAGTGTAGCAACAAAAAAAGGCAACTGGACTTAGATGAATTTCTTGAAGACGTTTCGCCTCTCATCCAAGAGGCTTCTTCAGTTCTGTTTGACTGGTGGAGAGTCTGGGACTTAAAAACTCTGTCAGGTTCTTGGTCCAAGGGGTGTGGTTTGGACAAGAAGGGGGTGTGAGTTGTTAACTAAAAGGTTAGATGAGTTGTTAAGTTGTCAAAGGGTCGTTAGTTATTGGCTATTGCTTCTTTTACTCCTCTTTCAAACCATCTGTCCTCCCTGGCCAAAATCTGAACATTGCTGTCCTGGAAAGAATGTCCTCTCTGGTGTAAGTGCAGATAAACTGCTGAGTCTTGTCCTGAGTGGGTCGGTCGTCTATGTTGTGCCATGCGTTTGTGGAG